>CM073771.1:117504717-117519324 GCA_037158775.1 Hetaerina titia
TGACCAACCACCCCCTGCCATTCGTCCCTGCGACGGCCTGTGGGGTATTTGGTTGACATAGAAAAGGGAAACTGGGGTTGTCATTAGGTTAAAATGAAACACTCCGAGATGGCGACGATCCAATAGTAAATGGAATCGAGTATACTCTCCAGGAAATGAGCCATCTTGACTATAAGCAAAAAGTTTTCAAGCGTACCAACTTATTCGTTTCGATATTTGAGATCAGTTTGCAACAACTAGATATAAAGCCCAAGACAAAATGGATCAATAATGAAATAAATTCATTCGATTTATGAAGATTAATGACAGATGGAAGAATAAAAAGATCAATATAATTTATAATGGAAAAATTCATCGATGAAAATCTGAAGAAATTGTCTGCTGCGCTTGTTTAACAGTATAATTCTTAAATAAAACAGTTTCTGGCGTAACTTGGTGGAAAATCTTCATACTGACGTTTTTATAAATCAAACCATTTTACTTTTCCACATAAACTTTTTATTTTTTTAATTTTTAAACTTTTTAATTTTAATTTAACCTGATGATGTTATGCTATAACGAAACCTGGGTTTTAAAAATTAAAAAGTTTATGTGGAAAAGTAAAATGGTTTGATTTATAAAAACGTCAGTATAATTTTTATTAATTATGGTAATTTTGCACATAATTCATATCTATATCTCACCATTTTATGTTTGCAGTTAGATTTTGTGATAATTTCTATTCAGTTGTATTTCAGGCTTTCATTAAGCAATTTTTTTCATTTCAGGAGGAGAAGAAGCAAGTTCTTGAAGGCAAAAGTAAACAGTTATAGAAAAATAGAGAAATTGGCGGCGAACAGGTTAGATTTTATTATTACTGAAAAATCCTAGAATGTATTTACTTTTTAAACATTTTACCAGGTAATTATATAGGTTTTTATTAGCTACGAGTTAAAATTTACTGAATTACTCTTTTATTGTAAATAATATATATGTAATTTGGTAATATTTAATTGCTTTTTTGAGAGGTCCCCTCTACCTGCTCAGATCAGAAAATCAGGTTGGGATTAAAATTGGAGGGAGAGAGGTTTTTAGGTCAAAGGCTTAGCTAAAATGAGGTCGATCTTTTCAGTAGCTTTACCTATTAACTTTCCGAGTGCTTGGGCTGGGACGCCGGATTTGGTCGTAAACGTAGAATGCGTCGTTAACGGAGGTCCAGAATACACTAAAATTCGCAACTGATGATACGATAAAGAGCCTAAAAGTGTTGGGTCAAGTATCTTAACATACATTCCCGGAGTTGAGCATTTACGAAAATTATATTAACCTTTTTAATGCCTCCTTGAGTATGACCGTAACTGTTGAACTATTTCATGATGTATACTACCGCGGGTTGGTGCAATCTAAAATATCGCATCCCATTCAAATTCAAAGCCTTCTTCTAGCACGCATTTAATCCTTGAATATTACTTCCTATTTTTTAACCCATTCATCTACATCTACATAATGATCCTCAAGCGGTCGCAAGGATGTGCGGCAGAGGGTGGTAGGTCACCCAGCCATTCTACATACATTCACTCTATTTCCTCGTGCATCTGACATCTCGCGATCCAACCAAAAACTGCGTGGAAAGGGGTAACCGAACACCAAATATGCAACATGTATTACTAGTATTACATGGTTAGCAGCTATATCTATCCCTACAAAAAGAGGACAGGAAAATACGTTAAAAGAGAGCAAGTCCACATTTAATTTAGACTATTAATACCGGTTAGTATACTACGCATCCCCATTGGACAATTGCGATACAAGATTATACTACTAGTATATTTTTAATATTTCTAAAGTTACTTCGGTGTATTACTAATATGATTCCTGATTGTTCGGGGAAAGAATGAGTTTGAATCTATCTCTATTGGAATCTATCTCCCTTATTTTATCTTTGTGGTCTGAACTACATAAATAGTGTGGGGGCATAATATATTCCCTTCAGTGTCATCGTTTGTTTTGAATATTCCTAAAAGTCTCAGTCTCGCCTGTTCTCTTTGTATTTGAAGTGGCTCCCAGCCTAAATCCTATAAGAGATATATCACACTTGTGTTTTTATTGTAACAATTTTTAACGAATCTGGCGCATTTTCTCATTATCTAATTCTTTTCGCCAGATTTTCTCCCAAGGATCCGTTTCTTTAAAGCGGATCCGAACATTGTCCTGATATGTATTCCCATGAAAGGCGTGGTGTTACAACTACCTCATAATATTTAAATTGTTTGGCCGTAGTTAGTACTGAACCCTCTATTTCATGGTTTATGTCCTGTTCGCCCCTTCCATTGTTCCAAAATTACAAAACTTCGCATCTATCTACTCGTATATTAAGCAATAATTCCCATTTTTTGTACCAATCCGAGATTGTGTCTAAGTCTCTAGAGAGTAGCTCGCGATCTATCTATTTTTTCCCTGTATACCACCGTGTTGTCAGCAAATAACCTGAGATTGCTACTAACGTGTGCGTTTAAGTCATTCATGTACACTAAGAACAGAAGAGGCCCTATTACAGTTCCCTGGGGAACGTCCGAAGTTACATCTCTATCAGTTGATCACAACCCATGGATGACTACTATTTTCTTGCGATTTGACAAGAAGTCTCTAATCTAATTAATAATTTTCTCATCGATTCCATAGAATTTAAATTTGTGTAACAATTTATTGTGCGGGACTTCATCGAGGGTTTTTTGCCTTACAAATACGGGATAGCAACTATAGTGTTGTAGATAGCAAAAATTTTACTTGCCACCCCCAGCGTCTAGGGAATAATTAGTTCTATTCAATTCCATGCACTTTCACGGAGATCGTGTGTTTTGTTTGTCAAAACCCTTTCTTCCCGCATGACCGGATTAGAATACCATTAAATAATGTACTGCTCTTAACAGCATTGTTTGCTCTGCTTTGTCTGTTTTTTATGTTTCCCCTTCCATCCCTCGTCTCTATGGGTGGACTATCCCTCTACCTCAGTGTTGGGTCACATACCCTACTGGTGTCCTTGTGGAAGCAACCATTCTATGTTGCATGTTCATGTGGCAGTAAAATTTCGCTTCTTACTTTTCAAATTCTAGCTTGAATATTATTGGATATATTTTTATTGCACCCTAATGCGCAATTGTTTCTCAGTTGATAGCATATGTATTTGCATGCGCGTAAGTTGAAAGGTTTTTTGCATGAATGTATACGCCACTGTGGGTATAGGTTTCCGTAGATGTGTTGATTCTGCATGTGGTTTTGTTACCATTTACATGTGACCTAACACCCCTCCCCCCCGCCAAGCACCCATTGCGGTGGCTTGCTGGGTGTTATGTAGATGTATAACAACCGAAATTATAAGTTCAGAATTGCATCAGGAAATAATAATGTTTGGGAACTTGTCCATTGAAATAATTATCCAACACAATTTTTTTCTTACTATACTTCTAAATATTTGATTTTATTTATTTCCTGTCGTGTTCTTGGGATCAAGGTTACGTTTTGGATAGTAGGAAATTACTTCATAATTATGTAGAGGAATAAATTAAAAATGATATCTAACAGCAATATTTTCCCAAGGCCTTGTAAAAAGGTTGAGATATTACATTTGATCTACACTCTGAATTGCTTCATAGCTCATAATTAACGGATTACTATGGAGTCTTATCCTTCATTTAGTTAATTACATCATACCCTTAGGATATTTGCCTCATTTTTTGACAAATATTTTTTGGTACCCGGATATCATTCTAGATAAACCAAAGAAGTCCCATGGTAAGAGGCATGGTTTCGTTTGATCGATGTAGTTTTTTCCTGTGCCTTCAGGGCGTAACTGTTAACGGGCTTACACTCGAGTATAGGGACGTCCTTTCATAAATTATTCGGACGGTGATATCTCTGACGGAAAATTTAGTGGCATCGAAATAATTTAAGTAATCCTTCTGAGCTTTACATCCCCCCTTTCTCTCCCGTAGTTTCGGGACATTTCCGGCCGGGGCATCGCCCCCTCACCTGGTGTCACCTTTGACCGCTGTCGCTAGTGCCCCTTAGGTCATACGGTGTCAGCCATCTTCACATTTAACATATTTCCCGCCTAGCAGCATTCCATAAAAAAATTCCTCCCGGAGGCGTACATTTCCATCTTTCTTTTCTTTAATAACAGAAGTAATTAGATTAAAAGGCAACTTTTAATCTAATTATTTCATTTATCCATCAGAAACGACAAAATTCCCATCATGCAAAAGTGGAGTATATAAATTGGGCTATGAGTGCTATTCCATTAACATTGGACAAGCAGGGAGAAAAATCCATGTTCGTGTGAAAGAACATTACACCTGTTTCAAAAACAGAAATCCTTCTTCCCATTTTGCCAAGCACCTACTGGACAATAACCAAACAAGTGATTTTGTTCCTGAGATTGTACATCTGGCGTAATGTTCTTTTAGAAGTCCACGTAATTTCCTCCCTGTTTTTCCAATGCACATCTGCATCTGCGTAATACCACGCAAGCCGTCGTAAGGGCGTGTGGCGGGGGGTGTTAGGTCACCACCCATAGACGGGAACAAAACCACATGCAAAATTAGCACATCCATGCAAAACCTATACCCACAGTGGCGTATACATCCATACAAAAATCATTTCTACTTACACGCATGCAAATACATATAGTATACTATCAACCGACAAGCAATTGCATCTTAGGATTGAGTAAGAAATGTATCCAATAACGTGCAAGCTAGAATTTGAAGAGTAGGAAGGCGAAATTCCATAACCACATGGAAATGCAACATACGACGCTCTCCTCCCCAAGGACACCGGGAATAGGGTAGGGAATGTGACCCAACGCGGCTGGTAGTGGGAGGGTCCCCCCACGGAGAGAGACGAGGGCCGGAAGGGGAAATATAAAAACAGAAAGAATAGCACATAATTTATTTGTCTTAGTCTGAAAACAGAACTTTTTGGCCTTTACGTTGGACAACAATTACAACACAACAATAACAACAACACTAATGGCCCCAGCCCTAGGTGGAATCCCACCCTGGCGGGAATCAAACCCGCGACCCTTAGATTGGCAGACGAGGACGTTACCCCGCCGCCACCGGGGCCGGCAATTTAATGGCATTTTAATTCGGTCATACGGCAAAAATTAACCGAATGCATTTCATTTAGACGCATTTGAAGTCTCTTTTTCAAAATTTGCAATAGCCACTGAAAGGAAATTACTCAAATGTTATATGTGTTGGTAGTGCCAAATGTCAATGAAATATCCATAATAATTGATGATAAATATTTATAATAAATGGAAAATTGTTAGCCTGGGGAAAATAGTTATGCATAGCAGATTTTTCAATTGCAGTATTAATTAATATGACCCCGTTACACGCCCTTGCGGCGGCTTGCGGGCTATTATTTAAATGATATATCATTTATCGAAATGAGAGAAAAACGGAATTAAAACATGTTTAAAGAAAAATGGAAAATTGTGGTTTTTATTTTCTGAAATATGCATAGTTTTTAAAGAAAATGCTACTTAAAGGCACACAATTTGGAGAGGAAATTTCCCCTACATAGATCTTGCAGGAAAATCATGAGCTTTGACAATTCAGGTGGATGAAATAGTGGAGGCATGCATTGTATCGCCCCATTCCATTGGCCTTCCAAGTTTTCATCCTGTATAGTTTATTTCATTTATAAAATTGAGCATTAATATTTTCATTCGAAATTATTCTTTAATATTTGTCCAAGTAATCATCGAAAAGAAACACAAAATAATTTTATTCATAAAATGTTTTTGGCGGACTTCATAAAGCACGCAGTACTTTCACTTTATTTTTTTCCTTTGACAGAGAAAGTAATAACTCAAATCTAACCAGAGTTATTCTAGTTAAATACTGTAGAGTTTAGAGGTCAAATTTTCGTGGGTTATTCCTCAGTTTATGAGCCTTCCGAAGTTGCCGATGGTGGATGAAACTAGGCCAGAGTGTCCCTAATGGCCGTATTGTGAAGGCGTTCTGAACATGCTCGGCTGTCATCCTTAAATTTCCATATTTATATTTCTCTCGGGTCTTTTCGTTCTCTTCTCCGTGCGCAAGAAATGGTGGAATGATGTGTCATAAATGTCGTTCCCGTGGCTCAAAACATGAGGGCGGAAAGTACATTCCTACGGATAGGTTTCACGGTCATGTTAGAAATAGACTACCGCGACGATTGTTTGAGAGGGAACACTGAAAATATAGCCGAGGCAACCCTGGCGCCGAATTTTACGCGACCGAATGGATTGATTGTACCTAGTTAGCTTTTGCCGATTCTTGGATACCCATTTGTTAAAAAGATGGTATCTTGTGTGCTATTCAAGGGTTAATTCTCACTAACTTGGAAGACCAGAGTGGATGGTCGTATATATCTGCTTGAATGACCCGTGCCCAACGTGGAATAAATAAATGTCTTCGTCACTTTTTGATGGCTTCTGATTTAACTCATTTAAGCTGTTCCAGACAATACCAGGCGCTATTGATGGGCTTTCATTAATACCTCAATTTCAACTTTCATCAGTCAAATATGAGCTTTGGCAGGTTTTAAATGAAATATAATTTACCAATTAGCTTTTTTCCCGACTTCGATCAATGGAACGTAATTAAAATCGTTAATGAGTTTGAAGAAGTGACTTATCGTCAAATTATTGTCTGCTTTGTGAACAATAAAAAATTAATTGATTTTCCAAAAATAAACAGCCGAAAACTTTCTGATTTCTTCAGAACGCTTTTTCCGGATCTTTTTTTTTTAGTTTTTACTGCATTAATGAATGAGGAAGTTTTGGTTATACTTTCTACGCACTTACTCCAATTTTAAATCCACCTACGCCATTTATTTCTTAAGTCTTCTTCCTAATGGTTATCACAGTTTCTGGCACACATTAGGTTGGGCCAAATTTTTAATTATGCCGGAATGAATACGTAATGAATGGAAACCATTAAGGATCTCGCTAAATGACATAAAATATTATGTCATTAATTCATTTCCTGAGCTTATGCCAGTAGTTTTAAGCTCTCTGATTAGGTGAGAGGAATTTATATGTTTCGGGTGTCAGTTGTTAAGTATTTTGTATCCTACTCCGAAAAGTATTCTAATATGTGGCTGTAAATATTCCAACATAATTTAATGAGCTTGATAAAATTCCTTACCACTGTTCCCCATGCGGACGTTACACTTTCCTCGGAAAATGTTTTTCCTATATTTAAGTAGTTGCATGTACTTCTATCTAAGACTCACCATTTGAACTTTTTGAAAGAGCACATAAGTAGATCTATGAATAAATGTACATTAGAATAAGACGCAGATCAAATAAAATTTCGCCAGATGCCGAAACCAAGCTAAATCTTAGGAATATGCGACCAATGTTTCTTGTAATAAGATTGCTATTCTCACGTTATGCACTCTAGTAAGGCCTCGTGTGAAGTTTATATTTAGTTCGGTAAAGATTTTTAGGCATGTTTACATCAAAGTGTATATTATTGAAAAAACTCAAATGAACAAAAACAATTTTAAGTGAAGATGAAACTGTTTCGGTCATATAACGACGGTGAAATACGGCACATTAATAAATTAAGCAAGTAGGTGCACACAATTTAGGGTGTGATATAGATGAAAGATACTATTAGAAAGATATATGTGGGAGGAAAATGGATAAAGGTAAATACGAAGTTAGATAGATGAAAGTACAAAGAGTAAATTAATAAATTGATACGGGCAACAAATAAAGCAAAGTAAGTATATTGGAAAACGCAGTGCAAGGGTAGGGAAAGTTTGCAGGAGAAGGGTGAAGTTGGTACGCTATTCAAGAAGGTAAACTCACGCTAGGTAATTAAGAAGGAAAACCAATGTTAACTATCAAAGCTGAATTGGGTAAATTATAGTTGAAACAGAAGAGATTCAAGAGAAAAAAAGGAATATATAAAGTCACTGAATTGTAAAGAACTAAGGCAAGCAAGGTGAGACATAGAAAGAGAATATGACGTAATTAAAGATAGTTTAGGTTCAGGCTTACGCGACGGGATGGTTACATCATGGGAGCACTACAGAGCAAGAAATTTGATTTCGCACGCAGCTGAAGTGGTTCTCAGGATCATAAAAGAGGGCGGAGAGCATTGAAAAAGTTACTTAAGGGATGATTATTTAGAATATAAGGAAGCGAAAAGCACGCGTGATGACATTGCAGTAATGAGAACACTAATACGGATAAACATAGAATACAAGGATAATGTAGCTGGCCGTTTTCTACATTTTTAAATTGACATGCAAAGAGTTAATTGATAAACAATAGTATATATATTGCAGAAAATGGGAGCGGATTAGAGGGACAGGAGACTGATCCGCAACCTGTACATGTCTCAGACTGCTCAGGTAGGCGTGGGGAACGGAGAGTCCGGATGGGCAGTGTTAGGAAGAGGGGTACGGCAGGAGAGTTGCCCATTGCCACCGGTGCTGTTCAACGTATATGTGGAGGAAATGATTAAAGAGGCATGGGAAGAACTGGAGGTAGGAATGAAAGTCGGAGGGGAATTCGTAAAATCGGTTAGGTTTGCTGACGACCAAGCATTAGTTGCTCAGTCAGGGAAGGGGTTTTAAGTTTTGACGAGTGAATTTGTAATTCAGTGCGAACAGAGAATAAATATAGTATAAATAAAACTAAGAGCAATGCGTTTTCCAAAAAGAGAGAGGCTAATGTAAACGGTGAAATAGGAGGGAGAAAACCAGAACATGTAGAACAGTTGACGTCTCTCGGAAGTGTTTTGGATCAAAATTGTCGGTCGGACAAGTAGTTGGGACGTAAGGGGATGAATTGGGTCGGACAAAGAAGTTTTCATAAGATGGAGGCAAATGATGACAAGGACGTTCGTTAACTAATGGATGTTAAGGAAAGACTCGTTAAAGCTTTGATATGGAGCGTAGTTACATATAGCGCGGAAACATGGTCATTGCAGGAGTATGATAGGTGTAGATTGGAGTCTTTTGAAATGTGGGTGTGAAAGTGAAGTGGACCGAAAGGGAGACGAATGAGGAAGTACTAGATATGGTGGGCGAGGAAAGAGGTTTGTTGGCAGAAATCGCAAGGAGGCAGAAAAAATGGATGAACAGCATATTGATTGGAAAGGGATGTTGAAGGCTGTGATAGAGGGGGAGAATATTAGGCAAACGAAAAAGGGGTAGCAGTAGGATATGGGTGTTGAACGAAATGAAAGGAGGAAGGAAGTATACGGAGATATAGAGGGGTTTGTTTCTTTAGAGTAGGATGTTGGGTTGCGTTTTGTTAGAAGAGATAAGAGAATTATTTGGCTGCTTTATCCATCATGCCTTTTATAATATTTATACCAAATCGATTGGTAGTTACCCATAGAATACCCTTCATATTTTAACATACATTTTACTCCTCGATTCAACCGTTGTAACGGAGACAAATTAAGTTTGGAGGTGAATAATATGAGCATATTGGCGGCAAAATTATTTGTTATTTTCGATTATATATAATATTATTGAGTAATTGATAATCAAATACATACTGTCTAAATATAACTCTGAAGTTACTGCTGGTGTAAAGAGCACCAAAAAGGCGATAGGAAATGGGAAAGAAGGTCTGGTTTGCCATATAATGCCTAACAAACTGTTCTAACTATTAAAGGATTAATCATAGTTGAGGTCGACCTAGAGTATTTTTCAAGTGTGCCCTGACATAAATGGTTTGGAGATAGGTGGAAGGAAAGTGGTGCAATGGTAAATCTTTCACTTGAGATAATAGTGCATCTTTAATCTAGATAAATATTCCGCGATCCATCCATGAAAAGTGAGTCTATGGCAGGTGGTGCAAGCACCAGATGGAAGAGCTTAGGGATAACGGAGAAAAAGGGAGAGGAAGAGAAATAGGAAAAATAATCACTTAAAATACCTCAGAAACGGTGCATATTTAAATAATTGCTGGCCAAAAACATTGTTCAAAACAATTGGAATTTTCTCCCTGTAAAATTTTTCAAACGACAGATATCCACCATATCAAGACATACGAGTATCATGCAAGTGTGACATCCCGCTGTTGGGTATCGGACGGCGTGATGGTAGGACCCCGCATAGAGGCACGAGGGATGGATGGGGGAGCCAGAATACTCTCTAAAGAAGGATAGAGGATGTGATATCAGGCACTATATTAGCATGTATAACAGTCCCATGCGAACGTGTGGGATAGCATTTGCCATAAAAAAACACGAGATTAGTGAAAGTGCATGCATTAAAGTAAAACTAATTATTCCCTAGATTGTTGCTGGTGGCAAGTGGGATATTTGCAATCTCCAATCCTACACATAATACCCCGTATTGTCCTTGGGGTGAAAGAGTCCTCCAGTGTGCTAGTTCAGGCGTCTATTTTTCGAATTCTATGCCATTGGTCCAAGAGACCAATGTATGTTGCAGTGCGAATAATTGACGGGACATCGGCTCTGATACATGTGACTATAAATTTATTCAACAAGTTCAACATAGCATCAAATCGTCTTTTTTCGGACGATTCCCGACCCAAATCCAGAAGCATTTCTCTTGCGGTTGTCGTTTTCTCGAATCATTTCAAAAATGATACGTTAAACCATTTTCTCTTCTACAATATTGCACACAGTTAAATAAATACCCCCAAAAATTTATATGAATATTTAATTTGCGCTGATACATGAATGCATGTTTTTTTCTATCTTTTTCATTTTATATCTTACCCTTATTTTAAATTTCCAATATTTAAAAGAGCCTTTCCTATCGGATTCAATGTGTTTTGAGAATAACCGATAATAAATAACCGATAACCAATCAGTAAATGAGTAATCGTTTTAGTTTTGAAATCACGTTAACAAGAACTATCCCGGATGTGAAGTTGGTATTTTATCTTCAAAGTTTAAGTCACACTATTCTCGGCCTGCGAAAACATCACCAGGACACAGTAATAATTTGGAACTTTTTCTTGAGACCCCAAAATGTGGCAGGACGGGAGTGATCATGCCCCTGGATATATATGGACTGGAGAAACGCTGGAACCCTCCATCTCTTGATATAAAGTCAAAGAGGAACCAGGACCAATAAATCGCCGAGGACAGAGATGGGAAAACCGTGGGGATAACAGAAAGCTCTCTCTCTCGGTGGAAAGGGAATTTTTCCCCGGCAGAGACCCCGAGAGAAGACGTGGAGGGGTGGAGATCGAGGACAATTGCGTCAGACTCAAGGAATTCGGCGGGAGAGGCGGAAGGAGTGGGGGAGAGGGCGTCAAAGAGGCCACGCGGAGAATAATGGGATGCCATCGATCGAATGGGGTCGGGGTACACATCGAAAGGGGACGAAAAGAAGTGGGCTGACGAAGTGTTGGAGGCGGGACGGATAAAGAGAAAGGGTCCTGCATGCAAAGGATGTGGACGTTAAAAAGAGTGCATTAATAAAATAGGAAGGAGGAGACCCCGTTTCATAATTAAGGGAGAGCGCGAAAGGGGGCGAAGGGTGGAGGATGTTTACTGGCAGGAGGACAGGGTTGGGGGGAGGGCGGGGCGAGGTGAGTGAGAACCAAGTTTGGGGAAACAGGAGGCTATTAAACGCGATGAGAGGGGGAGGTTGGAGCAGAGGCCCTGGGGGAAGGGGAGACTGGCTCCTGGGAGGTTCGGAGTGGCCCAGAGAGAGGTGGGGGTCGGGGGACGGAATGGGGGAAGGCGCTGGGAATACCTGCCTGTTTGACGAGAGGTCGGTATACTACTCCGAAAGACACCGCCTTGCAATTGGCACGCGAAATATTCCTGAATAACTAGATAATCAAGCAAGAAACATCTGTTATGTCCAATGGGAAAGAGAGTGATGTAAGCCAGGGGGGGGGGGCGTAAAAAATAATAAGATTTCCCACATGTATTTTGCCTCCGTTCACCATTTCATTCAGGGAGGATGAACATTATTGCCCTCTTTAAGATTACATTAATCAACTGATGAGGGGGAGTTTACGCAAAGATTAGAAAAAGAGATCTTCATTTAAAGGTAAAAAGAAATCTATTACTTTACTTCGTTTAATGAAAAGAATGCGTTTCCGAAAGTGCACCTAATTCCTTGAACTGTCATCACTATTTGAATTTTATACAAATCTGTGGATTTGCCTTTAAGGTTATCGATGCTACTTGGGGGTACAGTGGAATTGAAGATGGAGAGAAGAGGAAGGGAGACATTCGTATTAGAAGCTAAAATTCTCTTAAATATGAAAGGCCAAGGAAAGGAGGAATTAGATTTGTTTAGCTTCCAATTGACTGCGAACAAGCGCTACTTATATTCCTTAATGCCGTACTGAATGATTAAGAACATCCCCAGTTTTTTACATAATTGGTATCAATAATAAAAGCTTTAAAAACTGGCGACTGTTGGCGTAAGTGATGGCCCAAACTTGTACATATATCAACGAAGTTAATCTTCTATGTTAATTTAATTTAAGTACTCATCAACTTCATAATTATATTCAATTACAAATTTATTAGGATGTGGGAAAATTTGTATCCGATATCCAACCGTAATTCTAGACCTCAGTAATTATTGACATATTTCTCTCATTTCTTTGGCTGCAAAATTTTGGAGCACATAATTGTCAGTTCCATAATGAGATAACTTGACAAAATTAACTTTTTAAGTAAAAATGAACACGAATTCAGGAAAACCCGCTCATGCGAGACCCAATTATGACTATTCACACATGACTTACTTTTTTCGGGTTAAAGTTGTAGGCAGGTGGATGCTATCTTTTTTGATTTTCAAAAGGCAATTGATAAGGTTCCCCGTGGTTAACTTATTCATAAACTCTCTCCATGGCTCTTGTCGAGGAAGGACGTGCTCGAGCTCGCTCCCGAGAACCGGTTTGAGCGAACCTGAGTCGACCTGTAAACCTGCTGTTACTTATGTACATGTTCTTCCCTAGTAAAGTGTAAAGTAGTGTTAGCTTTAATTTTGTAACATATATTAGTTTATTTAGTTTTCTTTTTGTTTTTTATTAATTTTAAATTGTGTGGTGTTAATCCTAGTGGGCATTTTAGTGGTTTGTAGTTATTTGTTTCCCGCTCCTTTAACTGGTTATTGGTGACTATTCTCTTTCTTTTTCTCTTCTTTTCCACTGAGTAGCTGCGTAAGCTTCAGAGACCATTACAATTCCGTACCAAATTCGTGCAATTTAATTTAAAGTACCGCCTGGCAAAAAAAAATTTCTTTACCATTGTACATTTAGGTTAGCTTTTTTAGGGAACTCGTTTATCAAACTACGCTGGCTACTAGATCTGTTGCCATGCTTAAAAACGCTGTTGAATGTGCGGCTCAAAGGGCTTGAATCGCCACATCGGAGAAAATGGTGAAGGAGCTTCAATCAAAATTCGAAGGCCGGGTGGCTTTTCTCAAGGGAAATGGAGCTAAGGGTGGAAATTCGAAAGTCCCCCACACCAATAGGGTAGCAGGGTTTCGCCCGAATGCTAACAGTGGCTGGACGATTAAGGACCTACCTCGTGCCCCATCTCCCAATGAAGATGTGTCGTCCCTCCGAGGAGTAAACGATTTGACGGTTGTCTCCGAAGGGACGAAGGGACGGTAACGATGCGGCGGGCATTGGACACTGCGGAGGCAGTTCCTATCCCCCTCTGCAATGAGTATTTGGTGCTGTCTGATGAGAGTACTAGCGTATCTGCGGCCCCTACCCGTACTCCGAGGGCGCTGCCTACAGTGAGACGTCAGCGGACAGGAAAGGAGGGAATGATAGTTATAGGTAGTTCTATGTCCGCCGTGTGATGGCCCCATTGAGGTAAAGGGCGCGCCGCGTAGGCGTCGATCACCAGGAGACCGCCTGGTGTATGAGGAGTGTACCTCGTATACAAAGTGGAGGAGTTTCTCAGGTGACGAAGACGATCGAGGTGATCAGGGGCACGATGTGCTCCCGGCTGCAGGCCGTGGCCCGATTGGGCACCAACGATGTCACGGACAGTGGATCCTAGGAGGTCCTCCGTCCCCTTACAGGACTGAGCTCCGAGGTGAACCGTGTTCAGGGCGTCGAGAGTGTATGGTGGGGTTTGACGGTCTGCAGTATTGTTGCGAGGGAGAATCGTGGGTCTCTGGTTTGGAGCCAAGTGAAAGGCATAAACCAGAGACTTTGGCGTTTATGCTCGGGCATAGGAGCCTCCTTCGTCGACCTAAGGCCAACCCTCCGATCGTGCAAGACTCCCCTGAACCGATCTGGGGTACATTACACGGCGGAGACGGCGAGTAAGGTAGCGGATAGGATACTCAACCATTGTAGGTCTTTATTAGAATAGAGGGTAGGTCATTTAGTGGGTCGGTAACTTCTGGGGCTAGCGAAGATAAAATAACCATTAAACATAAAAGTTACCGACAACACTGGTATTGACGTAGAAAGACATTTGACATGCACTTCCCCACAAACGCGTCGTAAGTTACAGTCACACACCAATACGAGCGTCATTCAAAATAAAAATAATCTAAATATACTTGTATTAAATTGCAGAAGCCTCAAAAATAAAACAGCGAATCTCGAGCTCATAATCCAATGTCATTCGGCTGATATAG
>CM073771.1:117519424-117755758 GCA_037158775.1 Hetaerina titia
AAAGGGATGGTAACAATATAAATCATACTGACAGTGAGGGTAAAACTAACATTCTAAATACATTCTTGCAAAGCGTTTTTACGAACGATATTGCCACCGCATATCTCCAAGAAACAATACAAACTGAACCCAGGACAGAAATAACAGCGGATGAACAAGGAATTGTCAAATTGCTCAAAGAGATTAAACGTAACAAATCCCCGGGTCCCAAAAACATACCAGCTAGGGTGATAAAATATTTAGCTCCTAACATCGCCCCGTACCTCGAAGTTATATTTAATAAATCCCTCACAGACTGCTAAGTCCCTACGAATTGGAAAACCGCACAAATAACGCCTCTTTTTAAAAGTGGTGACTGGGAGGAACCCTGTAATTACAGACCCATAAACTAGATTCATACAGACATACTCGGATCCCATACACCACATACATATTCTAAATGAGGCCTTAAATGAGCGTGGTAAAACTATCATTGACCTTGGAGTCACTTCTGCCGACAATGCGTCTAATAAGTCCCACTTTTTTATATGCTTGCCCGTAGACTTTACGTATATGGGTCCCCCGAGTTAAGTCTTTAGTGATTGTAACACCTAGCTATTTTAATGTATCAACTACTTCTGGGCCAAATACAGCTAATTTGTAAACAAATCCCGTGGATCTTTTAAAGAAATTTACCGCTGAACATTTATTAAGATTTAATGACAATCTCCATTTTGAACACGACTTAGGAATGCAATCTAGATCCTGTGCTGTGATACTGTGCTGTGCTCGTAAATTTTTCCCCGGTCCATGCTCGGTTCTTCTTGTTATTTTTATGTTGTTATTGCCTTTTTGTCCTCTTTCGTGTTTGTTATATTTTTCACTGTAAATTGGCGCTTCTACTGTATGTGAATGATGTTTTAAAATAAATAAATAAATGGTAGATATGGTAGACTTTCAACGTGGCACGAATTCGGAATGGCTAATGAAAGACAGGTGGCGTATCATTTAGTATGTTACAGATTTCGTTAGTTTCGTATAATTTTGACGATAGAAGACTTAATTTTTCGTCATTCATGCAAAAACCTTTCTCTATGTTAACCCTGTATGTTAAATGCACGCATGCAAACACATATACTATCAGAATACGTACACCTTAGGATATACCTGCACTTGAGAATGTTGGTTTTGCATCCGGTTATATTTTTCTTTTTCGGGGTGTGACTTAATATCACCCGCCACATGCCCTGCGGACTATTATGCAGATGTAGATTTCTTTCTAGCAATTGTTGCTATTATATTGCAAGCTCTGGCGTCCGTGACTTTTGAGACCATTTTGCATATAAATTAAAATCGATCGAATTTTCTGCG
Source organism: Hetaerina titia (assembly GCA_037158775.1). Lineage (NCBI taxonomy): Eukaryota > Metazoa > Arthropoda > Insecta > Odonata > Calopterygidae > Hetaerina > Hetaerina titia. The sequence continues at coordinate 117,520,775 of CM073771.1, forward strand.
AATTTACTGGAACGGCCAAATTCTCTCGTTTGTTTCTTTCCTCGTTTTTCACTTCGATGGCGTGGAACGCGATGCTTTTTTGTTTGAATTTCTGTGCGCGTAGTTAATCACCTTCTATACGTGAAAACTAGAAAACGGCCAGGGGTTTTCATGAGAAAAATATACGATTAAAACGTTTCCAGCAACATGACGCACGCTCACAAAAGAATAACTTCGCGGAAAGAGGGAGTGAGAGGTAAAAGCGGGATTCAAATGATTTAGAATTCAATCATCTCCTTGGATTTCCTTTTGGAAAACCTAGAAGTGCCGGTCCACGGAATACACGGCTCTTCCTGAGCTGTGGAATTAACCCGGGCATAATTAAAGAATTTGGAATTCGCTCGTTGGAGTGGAGGAGGAAAAGAAAGAGAGAACCTGGACCGTGGGCGATTTGAATGCTAAAGAGAGGGAATGGAACTCGAAGGGCCCAGATGGGACATCCCTTATGCTCCTGCACGAATAGTCTTTGGCCGAGTGCAGTGGCATAAGAATGGCAATTTAAGAATGAAAGGCTGTAATGTGCACTGTTATTGGCATAACCTTGAGGAAATACGCCTAGGAGTTCACAGTTGAATGTTCCAGTCTACAAAGAGAGCCTGGAATTGCCCTCAATCGAGGAGCCAAGTGAGCTCAGAATATTGAGCTTGTAAATCATCCACCTGCAGGACGTGGATCCGGACAGCCAGCGGGTTCAGGAAACCATAGGACCACACCAATTTAATCCTCACGTGGGGCAGAGAAAACCATTGGAGAATTTGTACCAAGCGCCATTTGATTCCGATAAAAGTTTTTCTTAATACTATGGCTACGTGAAATGAAGGAATTGTTTCGATTTCCTCTACTTTTAACGGCTTTTTTTAAACACCTTTATTTTTATAAATCCATTTTTCGAAAGCTTCAATGAACGATCCTATTAAAGAGAATGATTCTGGGCCTACAATGATGTTTCCACAGCTATTCCCTCCTTTTATTAATATTCTATGTTTATGTGTACATCTACATAATAAAACGCCAGCGTAAGGGTGAGTGGCGGGGGGTGTTAGGCCACAAACTGCAAAAGAGAACAAAACCAAATGAAAAATCAGCAAAAAACACATGAACCTATAGGCACAGTGGTGTATACATTCATGCAATAATGCTTTAATTTGGCACGAATGCAAATACATATGTGAGGGTAGGCTGAAAATTAATGCACACATGCTTGTAGAACACGACCAAAATGACCTTCAGAAGCACTCCTGGTGGCATGTGGAAGTAACATTCCCCCTCAACACACAACACACGAGGGTAGCGATAATGCATGCAATTGACTAGACCGAATTATTCCCTAGACGCTGAAGGTGGCAAGTGGAATTTTTGCTATCTATAACCCTGCAGTTACTATCATGTATTGTCCGTGGGGAGAAGGAGTCCTTGAGTCTACTAGTTTTGGCATCTATTTCCCGAATTTTCTAGTTAAATATTTGGGGGAAGTTCTAACACCACGCCTTTCATGGGGAGCACATACTATATCAATGCAATATGCGGATCCGCTTTAAAGAAACTGGGCTTCATTAAACGGGTGGTGGGGAAATGCAATGAGAAAGTTAAAGAGAGGTGTTATTTCGCTCTATTGTGAGGTGCCATTTAGAATATGCCACAAGTTTTTGAGATAATTGGAAGAAAGTGCCAAAAAGAATTAGATTAAGTCCAAAGAAAATCCGCCAGATTCGTTGAAAATGGTTATAATAAGAACACAATGGTGACAGGTCTCTTGGGGGATTTAGGCTGGAAGCCACTTTAAATACGAAGAGAACAAGCGAGAATTAAGACTTTTAGAAAAGTTCAGAACAAACGAGTTTAACGATGACACTAAAGGAATTATTATAATGGTCCCACACCACTTTTGTAGCTCAGACCACAAAAATAAAATAAGGGAGATAGATTCAAATACTCATTCTTTCCCCAAACAATCAGGAATCATAATAGTAAGAAACCGAAGTCACTTTAGAAATATTATAAACCTTTAATGTACAAGTCGGAACAACATTAAACTTTGCAAAGACATCAGGTATATTTGTATTTGCATGCACGATATGTAATTTGGTAGTTTGTGTTTGCATATGTCTGGGTTGTAGGGGTTTTTGCATGAAAGCATACCATATTTTGCTTGTGGATTGTATAAAGTTGTGGCTTTTGCATGCGTTTTTTCTTAATTACGTGTGGTGCCCTAACACCCCCACCACACCCCCTTGCGCCGACATGTGGGTTATTAAGTAGATTTAGATGTATTGTCCATGGAAAGAATGAATCCTTGAGTCTGCTAGTTCTGGCAGTTATTTCCCGAATTTTATATACATGATCCAAGCGACCAATGTATGTTGGAGTGCTAATAATTTGCGAGACGTCGGTGCTGAAACATGCGGATCCGAATTTATTTAGTAGGTTCAATCTAGTATTGCATAGTCTTTCTTCTAATGATTCCCAATCCAACTCCACAAGCCTTGCAGTGGCGCTTTTCGATTTGTCGTAAGAGTTTTTAACGAAACAGGCTGCCTGACGTTGGACCTTCTCAATTTCCCGAATGAGGCATTTTTCACTCGGATCCCATACGCCATATATATACATATATATATATATATATATATATATATATATATATATATATATATATATATATATATATATATATATTCATTCATTCAAACAGAAATAGGTATAAGGAAAGGGGATAGGAAAACACATAATAGGTGAAGACAGGACATGTGGGGAAGGCGGTTTTTGAGCAGATCACGAAAGTAAAAATATTTCCCTATCCGGGATTTGAACCACGGACCTTCCACTTTCCGGGCGGATGCTCTCGAGAGCATCCGCCCGGAAAGTGGAAGGTCCGTGGTTCAAATCCCGGATAGGGAAATATTTTTACTTTCGTGATCTGCTCAAAAACCGCCTTCCCCACATGTCCTGTCTTCACCTATTATGTGTTTTCCTATCCCCTTTCCTTATACCTATTTCTGTTTGAATGAATGAATATTTGTGCGCCGTATGGCGGGATTTTCATGTTTGAATATATATATATATATATATATATTCTAAATAAGGCCTTAAAAGAGCGTGGTAACGACTTTCCTTGTAACAAAAATTGCGACAACATTTTTAAGCATAAATATGTTTTTAAATGTAACTATAATCAAATAGCTTTGGAATTCATCGTTCAGGTATTTCTTTTTGAATTTTTTCTGCCATTGCTGAAAGGTAATTTCTCGCCGACGTTTCTCGATCAAATTTACTCCTTATAATTTCATGCTATTATATTTTTTGTTTCCCTTAACGTGCATTACTTTCTCAATTTCTGCCCCAAATATTTTCTTCTTGTAAATTCTCATCCTATTTTTTTCATTATTTATACCAGGAAATTGTTTAGCTCACGATTTTTTGTGTTTGAATATTCTGGCAGTCCGTGCCCCAGGGTCCCGAAAATTTGGCTTGCTGTCGTGCTTCCCGGAGCCAAATCTCCTCGGCTAACGCAAAAAAATGCATTTCCAAGGCGGAACTCAAAAAGAGCTCTTTTGGGTAAAGCGTGCATCACGTGAGTTGAAACAATTGAAACGAAACCGACAAATGCAGAGAGTTTCCTAACTCATTCATTCATAATAAAAGGACTTGGAATAAAGCAACTTGGAATGTGAGGACGTTGCGAGGACAGGGATATTAGAGAATACAGGCATAAAACGAGGAATGGAAAGACGAAATATATATATTTTAAGTTCATGCGAAGTGAGATGGAAGGATAGTGGGGATTACTACAGTGGTAATTATAGAGTAACATACATCTGAGGTGACGAGTGCCAAAGAGGGATTGCAATAATATTGAAAAAAGGGGTAGGAAGAAGCGTAGTCAACATACTATATAACAAGCAAACGGTAGAATATTACTATGAGAGATAAAAGCAGGATCGACGTTCTTGGTCATTGTTCTGGTGTACATGCCACCGAGCAACCACAAGGAGGAAGAAGTAGATAGGATATATGATCAGTTAGAGGACACATTCGCGTTTGTTCCTTCAGAGAAACATTTGATAGTGGTGTGAGTTAGGAATGCGACGGTAGGCGAAGGAAGAGAGGGTGGTGAGGTAAGGGACTATGGGTTAGGCACGGAGAATGAACGCGGGGAGAAAGCAATTGAGTTCTGCAGGAGACAGGGGAGACATCACCAACGGCTGGCTTAGAAACCACAAAAGGCGTAGGTATACATGAAAAATGCCAGGTGACTCAGAAATGTATCAATTAGATTTTATTATGGTAACGCACAGGTTTAGGACCAGTGTGATAAATTCGCACACTTTCCCAGGAGCAGAATCGGGCTCAGACCACAATTTAGTTGTTATGAAATGTAACGTCCGTTTCAGAAAGATAAGGCAAGGGTGGCGGGTTAGGAAATGGAATGTAGAAGCATTAAATGGATTAACGACGAAGGAGTATCAGCAGGCTGTAGAGAAAATGATGGATGACGGTAAAGAACTGAGTACTATCGACAAAAATGGGAATGTATCAAGCAAGGGATATCGGAAGCCGCAAAAGACACTATAGGATCCGTTAACGGGAAAAGGACAAGGAAACCATGGGTAACGGATGAGGTGATTGCAAAGATGGATGAGAGAAAAAATGGAAGAACGGAAACACAGGGTTAGGCAAAATGGAAAATAATAAATTGAGACGGGCAACAAATAAAGCAAAAGAAGCATGGTGGAAGCAGCGGTGCGGGTATATGGCAAGTTTGCAGAGGTGGGGTGAAATTGGTGCGCTATACCAGTTAAGTTATTATCGGGAAGTAAGAAGGCAAGATCTGTGCTAACAGTTAAAGATAAATGGGGTAAGATAATAGTTGAACCAGAAAAAATCCAAGAGAAATGGAAGGAATGTATAGAAACACTGTATGGTGGAGAACTTAGGCCGACAAGGTTAGACATAGAAAAGAACATGACGTGGAAGAAGATAGCTTAGATTCAGGTACACTCGACGATGAAATAGAATGAGCATTGAGGGAGATGAAACGAAATAAGGTCTTGGGAGTTGTGATATGGCAAATATCACGAACTGTGGGGGAAGAGTACCGACTCTCGAGCCGCGCCCGGATTGCGGCCCCTTGCGCTACGAGACTAGCAAAATTCGGATAGCGCGGGCTAGTGTCTGCCGCGAAACCGGACACGTCAGCGTCGAGGGCAGCGCTACCTGGGTCCGAACAACGCGAGTCGACCGAGAGTATTCGGGCTATTCTCCTCGCTGGAGAAAGTCAAGCCGTTAGCCGCGCCGAGGAAAGAGGGACCTCGTGTGGTGGTAGTCTTCTTGCAGATCATTCGATAAGGTTGGTGAACCTGTTTCGGTTCCTCGCGTGTGTGCACTGAAGACGAGAGCGCGGTGCGTCGGCCGCAGCGAGGAAGTCGAGGCAGCACCACGCCGCGAGCCAGCGAGCACGTGGGAGGTAGCACCCCGCATCGAGCCAGCAAGCACGTTGGAGGTATCACCACGCCGCGAGCTAGCGATCACGAGGAGCCGCACCACGCATCGAGCCAGCAAGCAGAAAGGTCAAAGTATCGTGGTATCCAAAGCGAGCATGCCGAGCGCCGTGCAGAGTGATGACCAGTACCCCGTGCTCATTAGTCCAGCGGGACTCCCTCTGAGGGTGACGGACAGAATTAATAGAGGCATTGTTGTGAGCAAGTTTGGGAATATCGTAAAATAAATTGAATTGACAGTAGTCAGGGGTTTATTTTTCGATAGTACCCGCATCGGCAACCATTGTCTCCCCTGAACGGGGCAGTGGACAACATCACAGGGTAGACAACATTCTTGCGGAACTACTGAAATGTTTAGAAAAATGTGGGAGGAAGACTATATGGACTGATTTGTAGTAACTATGAGGAAAAAATCTGACCGGAAGATTTTGTGAGATCGGTGTTAGTTCCTATTCCAAAAAAGGCAAAGGCTTCGTCATCTGAGGATTACAGAACAATAAGTTTGATATCCCACGCAGCTAAGGTTATTCTCAGGATAATCAACAAAAGGATAGAGAGTAAGGCAAATGATTACTTAGGGGATGATCAGTTTGGGTTCAGGAAAGGAAGAGGTACGCGTGATGCCATTGCAGTAATGAGATCACTAATCCAGAGGAATATAGAAATCAATCAGGACGTTTTTCCCTGTTACGTAGAATTCGAAAAAGCGTTTGATAGAGAGAATTGGGAAAAATTAATGCGTGTATTGCAGAAAATAGGAATGGACTGGAGGGACAGGAGACTGATCCGCAACCTGTACATGTCTCAGACTGCTCAGGTGCGAGTGGGGAACGGAGAGTCCGGATGGGCAGTGTTAGGAAGAGGTGTAAGACAGGGTTTCCCATTATCAGCTGATCACCTAACACCCTCCGCCATACGTTCTCCCGGCGGCTTGCGGGGTATTATTTGGTGTAACTTGGAGAACCTTACATACGTATAGTCTGCGGACAAGCATATAAAAATTTAGAATTTATTTGATGCATTTTCGGCAGAAGTGATTCCTAGGGCAAGGATGGTTGTTAACACGCTCTTGTAAGACCTGATTTAGAATATGCATGTAGTGTATGGGATCCGAGTGAAAAAGACCTCATTTTGAAAATTGGAAAGGTTCAACGCTTATGTAAAAAAAAAGCCCTAATTGGAGGAAATTTCCACATAATCTCGAATAACCTCCTAGATTCGGACCCACAAACTATGGATTGGAATGTGAGCATGTTATCCCGTCCGGCGATAGAATTGCTTTTATATGGTTGTAAAATAAATCTTTCCTCGAACAAAAATTTCGTTTGAAATTAGAAAATCAATGGTAGCTGAAACCGTTTTTGGATTAAATTTAAGGAATCAGTTGAAGAATACCTAGTGTTCTTTCAGATTTCTACTAGCATGCCTGCACCAAACAAAGCACCTCCCCGCAGAGGGGGGGTAAGTGTGCAAGAATATTGTCGTTTTTAGCGAAAAAGGACTGGTTCACCAAATGTAAAATAGAGCGGGAGTGCAGGAGTTATATCCAGCTGCTCGTCAGATGGGCGAAGTTGGAGGGCGGCGACCCCTTGGGGCGAAGGAGGCGTTGGAATGAGAGTAAGTGAAAAAGTGAAAGGTCGAGGAGAGAAGGACGAGAGCAACGAAAATACCTTCAACTCCTTTACAATTGGAGGCAATCTTTTTTTGAAGCTAGTTTCCTGTTGCCAATTGCGCATCACTCGATTTCCTTTCATTGGAGAAACAGTAACATTTCCAGAAAATGTCTAAGTTTTTTTCCATTAAAAAATAAGGTGCATGCTTTTATTTGGTTCAGTTGTGCTCCTATGACGGATGAATCGCAATTTCCTCAATGAGCCATAGTTTTCCATTTTGCAGTTATGTGAATAAATTCGGAACCTAAATTTAATTCACGCACACCACTGAATAACTTTCACGACTCGTCCTCGTTCTTTCACGAATGTTTAAACCTCATCAGAGAACGAATAGGCTGAAAAAGTTGATAGTTTCACATGGAATAATTCTTTGGGAAAGATGTTTTCATCAAAAATTTAACCACATCTAACATTTTACCTGCGAGGATTGACATTCCCTCGTAAAAACATTATATATATATATATATATATATATATATATATATATATTTATATATATATATATATATATACATAGATGAAGGTCAACATAAATCTCATGCTGACCAAAGGGAAAGACCCATCCAGTTTGACCAGAATGAAGTATGTCTCGAACTAAGTGAAGTATTTCTCGGGGTGTGGGTAAAATTTTACGGGAAACGCAGTCAAAATTCATTCTTTTCCGAAGAACAAAAGCAAAAAGAAGGCTCTTAACCTCCCGGAATGCGTATTTTGTAGCCCATTTCCTCGCAGGATCGGATCTCCACCATAGGATTCCTCACAGATTGAAGAGAGAAGGGACGCTCAGTGATAGCATATACTCGTATATAATCTATGGAAAGATCCGGTGTTCAAATCCCGGTGAATGAATAATTTTCACGCTCGTGATTTGCCTGATTTCGCCTTTTCCACCTCTCCTGTGTTCATCCTTTATATATGTTCCTATCCCTAGTTTTTGAGCCATATCTTATCTTCCGAAGAAGACGGAGCTCGAGTCCGTCGAAATTATCAAGATATTATTGTGAGTGTTCTTTTTATGTGTTCTCGTGCTGTGTGTTACTGTCTAAGTTATATATATATATATATATATATATATATATGGAGATTTTATAAAATTTATGCAAATAATACTAGAACAGATTACTGATCACTTTTGTCTACCTTCTCTCGCCATCTTCAGTCACCGCATTCTTTCGCACAAATTTCGCAGTAAAAGCCTTCTCTCCTTGCCTAGGCCTGTTAGCAGCACTTGGAACAGTAATTGTCTCTCCGAAATAGTGTACTCGTAGTGCAACCTTACCTTCCCCCATTTCCCCGTTGCTTTCCATACCAACATCGTTGTGAATATGTAATGTGTAACTGTATAATCATTTTATATTTCTCTAATATTGCATGAATATTAATTTATTTATTCCTACCTATGGTAGACGCTAAAATCTTTAATTTCTAGTGATGAAATGGAATTCCATTGATTATCAGCCTTCACATCAACTCCTATTTAAGAAAATTTCCCAAATTTGATGCCGAGTTTTTTCTAGATATTGTCAAATAAATGTTTTTATCATTGATGTACGTCATATTATTCTTATTAACTGATCAATATCATTTTTTAATTCTGTCAAATTTTTATTACGTATTTCTCGGAATTTGTAATAAAAACGGAATTAAAAATTAATGAAAATCACGGAGCTCTTGACTTGCAGGGCTATCATTTGATCGTCCGTTAAGTAAATTAGTTGAATACGGATAATTTGGTCAAAACGATTCTTAGAATTTAATAAACGACGTGTCACGCACTAATGCGATATTGTTTGTCTCTTGGAAAAGTCAACTTATTCCTCACCCTTCCAAATCCCTTGTGAATGTGAATTAATAAGTCGGCACCCGGAACCGCCAAATGAAAAGAGTGGGTGTGCAGAAGTTTGTTCAACGTTTTCGTCTTTTTTAGGCCGTTTAATTCGGTCGTCGGTGGCGTCGGACATACGCATCGTTGAAAGTGAGTGTCAACGCCCGGAAGTCCATGCTCGAATTCATATCCAGGTCGGCGTGGGGAGGATCCTCGACGTCGTTCTGAGGATGCGAGCAAAGGGAGGGAGGGATTCTGGAAGGGAAGGAGGCCGGGAAGGGCGTCGAAGGAAAGGAGAGAAAGTGGAATGTATTATGAGGAGGGAGAGAGGGTGGAGGAGTGGTGGGAGGAGGGGGAGGGTCGAAGCGCCAACTTCTGGAAAGGATTGATTATTAAGGGGGAAAGAGGGCGTGGATGTCGCGGGGTGTACGGGAAGGGGTCTCTCTCTCCCTCCCCCCCCCCCCGAGTCTGCGGGATGAAGCCCGCGCTGCAATTGAAGCGGTAGAATGGGAGATAAATAATACGAGGCTTGATTGGAGCGGGAAGTGTGGGGGTAGGGGGGGTTTGAAAGAAGAAGGACCCGGAGGGAACGGAAAATGAAGAAGGAAATGAAATGACAGAGGAGAGGCGAGGCCCTGGAGGAGAGCTCTGGGGAGGGGAGGGGAGGAGGGAGACTTCTCCAGAAGAAGACGGAGGTATGAGGATGGTGATGACGTCAAATTAGATCCCGATAGAAAGCGCACGAAATATCTCGGCGGTGAATATGGTATCTCATCATCCTTCGATTTTCGACATAGAGGCGTACGCATCATAATGACTCCCTTACCCGTTAATGCAGAATATTTTATTATCTCCCCATGCTTTTGTACATTTACTGGGTCTGTCGTTGATAATATTATGCGTGAAAAATTTCGTTCGACACTAAACTTGTCATCTAGTTGAGTCATTTAGGTGAGATGAACTAGTAGCAGATTCCATTGACGCATGCATACAGACAGCCTTTTCGTCTGTCACAGTTCGAGTAGACTTTCTTAACCAATTAGTCTGCCAAAATAAATATGCTCATTTTTGTGTTATTTCGGAATACCTGCTTAAATAATTTACGTCCTCACGTACTTTTCCTCCGTTCTTGAGGACTTATTTCGGATTCGTCACAGTCGTACATTTTCGCACACATCCGCTATCTTCCCCTGCGATTCCTCACACCCGTCGTATTGAGGACATCTACATCAACTTAACACTCCAAAAGCCACCGCAAGGGTGTGTGGCGGGGGATGTTAGGTCATCACACGTAACTTAGAAAAAAATGTTTGCGAAAACCACTTATGTATATCATCTACCACTATTGGAACCGTTAACGGGAAAAGGATAAGGAAACCATGGGTAACGGATGAGATGATTGCAAAGATGGTTGACAGAAGAAGATGGAAAAATGTAAACACAGAGTTAGGCAAAATGAAGTACAAAGAGTTAAACAATAAATTGAGAAGGGCCACAAATAAAGCAAAAGAAGAATGGTGGAAAACGCAATGCGAGGATATGGAAAGTTTACAGAAGAAGGGTGAAATTGGTGCTCTATACAGCAAGGTTAAGTTATTATCGGGAAGTAAGAAGGCAAGATCTGTGCTAACAGTTAAAGATAAATGGGGTAAGATAATAGTTGAAACAGGAAAAATCCAAGAGAGATGGAAGGAATATATAGGAACACTGTATGGCAAAGAACTTAGGCCGACAAGGTTAGACATAGAAAAGGAACATGACGTAGAAGAAGATAGCTTAGGTCCAGGCATACTCGACGATGAAATAGAAAGGGCATTAAAGGAGATGAAAGCAAATAAGGCTGTGGGGTGGACAATATTCCTGTAGAAATGTTGAAATGGTTAGGGAAAGGCGGGAAGAAGGACTGGACAGATTCGTATTATCTATGAGGAAGGAATCTGGCCGGAAGATTTTGTGAGATCAGTGTTAGTTCCTATTCCAAAAAAGGCAAAGGCTTCGTCATGTGAGGATTACAGAACAATAAGTTTGATATCCCACGCAGCTAAAGTTATTGTCAGGATCATCAACAAAAGGATAGAGAGTAAGGCAAATGATTACTTAGGGGATGATCAGTTTGGGTTCAGGAAAGGAAGAGGTACGCGTGATGCCATTGCAGTAATGAGACCACTAGTCGAGAGAAATATAGAATACAATCAGGACGTTTTTGCCTGTTTTGTAGATTTCGAAAAAGCGTTTGATAGAGTGAATTGGGAAAAATTAATGCGTGTATTGCAGAAAATAGGAATGGATTGGAGGGACAGGAGACTGATCCGCAACCTGTACATGTCTCAGACTGCTCAGGTGCGAGTGGGGAACGGAGAGTCCGGATGGGCAGTGTTAGGAAGAGGTGTAAGGCAGGGTTGCCCATTGTCACCGGTACTGTTCAACGTATATGTGGAGGAAATGATTAAAGAGGCATGGGAAGAACTGGAGGTAGGAATGAAAGTCGGAGGGGAATATGTAAAATCGGTTAGGTTTGCTGATGACCAAGCATTAGTTGCTCAGTCAGCCAAGGGGTTGCAAGCATTGTTGAGTGAATTGGAGGTTCAGTGCGATAAATATGGGATGAGAATCAATATTAATAAAACAAAGGTTATGCGATTTTCCAGAAAGAAAAAGGCTAAGCTCAATATTAAAATAGGCGGGGAAAAAATAGAGCAGGTAGAACAGTTTACATATCTCGGAAGTGTTTTGGACCAATACGGTCAAAGTGGTAGGGACGTAAGGAGAATAATTGCGCTAGGCAAAGAGGCTTTCTCAAGGAGGAGGGAGTTGATGACGGGGACGTTGAGTAGGGATGTTAAGACAAGACTCGTAAAAACTCTGATATGGAGCGTAGCTATGTACGGCGCGGAAACGTGGTCACTGAAGCAGGAGGATAGACGTAGATTGGAGGCTTTTGAAATGTGGGTGTGGAGAAGAATGGAGAAGGTGAAATGGACCGAAAGGAAAACAAATGAGGAAGTACTAGAAATGGTGGGGGAGGAGAGGGGGTTGTTGAGAGAAATCCTATGGAGGCAGGAAAAATGGATGAAGGGCGTATTGAGCGGTAGTGGAATGTTGAAGAGGGTAATAGAGGGGAGAATGTTGGGCAAGCGAGGTAAGGGTAGGAACAGGATAGGGATGTTGGACGGGATGAAGGGAGGAAAGAAGTACACCGAGATGAAGAGGGACCTGATATAGATTAGTTTGCTAGGTGGGGAGTCACCAAATGTTTATTTGATACTCGTGTCCATCCAAAAACCTACCTTAACCGGTAGATTACCTAATAAAATGTCATCTACAAACATGGTATACATTGATGCAAAAATCCTTACAATCCACCTATATACAAACACACAAACTGCCAACTAACACCTCGTACGTACACATACAAATATATCTGATCTGTTTAAAATGCTTAATTCGACATCTACATAATACCCCGCAAGCCGCCGTAAGGGCGTGTGGTGGGGGGTGTTAGGTCACCACCCATAGACGGGAACAAAACCACATGCAATATCAACACATCCATGCAAACCTATACCCACAGTGGCGTATACATTTATGCAAAAATCCTTTCAACTTACACGCATGCAAATACATATACTGTCAACCGACAAGCAATTGCACCTTAGGATTGAGTTAAAAATGTATCCAGGAACGTGCAAGCTAGAATTTGACAAGTAAGAAGGCGAAATTCCACTACCACATGGACATGCACCATACAACGGTCGCCTCCCGGACGAGTGTGACCCAACTCTACAGGTAGCGGGATGGTCCCCCCACAGAGAGAGACGAGGGATGGAAGGGGAAACTCAAATTTAACCTTCAAACTTTTTCTCTATCCTATTTTCTGTTAAACCTATTCTCTCTATTATTATACTCAATTTCTTCTATCTAATTTAATGACAATCTGTGGTCTTGTGGGAATGGTTTTGAAAACAAAACATACGAGGTCAACGAAAGTACAGGGGATTGAATAAAGTAATTTTCCCTAGGCGCTGAGGGTGGAAAGTGGAATTTGTCGAACAAAGCTACCGTCAATTGGTTGGGAAATGCACTACGTGGGCAAACCTGCCAAAGACATATTCATGCCAAGAAGTCCTTCATATATTCGCAAAACACTCTTTAGAACAAATTGCTAAATCACCACCACGGGGCCACAGTATACTTTACATCTTCACAACTTCGACGCCCAAAATCGCAATAAATATTGAAATAATGGAAGGAATCATTGACCATAAGGCTTTTGTTGTAGAGTTAAAAACTAAGTTCGCGAAAATAAACAAAGAAAAGCGTAACATTTACTTATTCAGCAAGGCAGATTTTAACGGACAACGAGGATATTAAAAAAAAGAATTATCAGAATAAAAGAAAAAACACTGACAACCGATACAAAGAACACTTGGAAATGCGTATTTCTTGAATATTTTACGCGAAAGAATGAAGACGTACATCCCATCCAAACTTAAATGCGACAGTATGGAACCTAGATGGCACAACGGGGAAGTCAGAGAGACGTTAAGAAGGCCAAGAAGTTCACAGTCAGATTTTAAAAAGTTTAAAAAGTGACGATATAGTTTATGCGAATAAATCCAAACCGAAACTAAAAGAATATGGTAGTACAACTTAAAGTATCATGCGCACAGCTCAACACTCTTTTAAATCTAAAATGCTAAGCGAATATCTAGAGGAAAATCCAAAGTCATTCTGGTCCTATGTTAGGGAATTGGAGGTTAAACGTTCAACTGTGCATTCTTTGATGTTTAAAAAGGAACAAATTACTACAAACAGCCTTAAAAATGCATATATTGTACACAAGTTTTTCCAGAGTGTCTACAATAAAGACACAAAAGCATTAAATGAGCTTCCACACCAACTAACTATTTTTTTGCCAAGTTTTCTCCCAAGGATCCCAAATACTTGCGGAATATTCCAAATGAGGTCAAACTAGAGCGAAATAACACCTCTCTTTAACTTGCTCATTGCATTTCCCCAACACCCGTTTAATGAAGCCCAGTTTCTTTAAAGCGGATCCGCATATTGTCCTGATATGTGCTCCCCATGGAAGGCGTGGTGTTAGAACTACCCCCAAATATTTTACTTGTTTGGCCGTAGTTAGTACTGAACCATCTATTTTGTAGTTTATGTCCTGTTCGCCACTTCTTTCGTTCCAAAATTTCAAAACTGCGCATTTGTCTATATTAAGCATTGATCCCCATTTCTTGCACCAATCCGAGATTGTGTCTAAATCTCTAGAGAGTAGCTCACGATCTATTTGGCTCATTTTTCCCATGTATACCACGGTGTCGTCAGCAAATAACCTGAGGTTGCTACTAACGTATGCGCTTAAGTCATTAATGTATATTAAGAACAGAAGAGGTCTTATTACATTTCCCTGGGGAACGCCCGAAGTTACATTTCTATCCGTTGAGCACAACCCATCGATGACTACTCTTTGTCTGCGATTTGAAAAGAAGTCTCTAATCCAATTAATAATAATTTTTCTCATTAATTCCATGATATTTATCTTTGTACAGCAATTCATTTTGTGGGACTTTATCAAAGGCTTTTTTGAAATCTAGGAATACTGCGTCGACTTGTGTTTTTTTTTTCTCCCGATCTAAGTATATCGTGAATGAAAAGACCTAATTGTGTTTCGAAAGATCTGCTCTTCCTAAATCCGTGCTGGTTGTGGCTTAGTCCTACTATCAAGAAACCTCATTTTGTTACTAACAATAACGTGTTCTAATATTTTACAAGATATCGATGTCAAAGAAATGGGTCGGTAATTGATTGGTTTATCCCTATCCCCGCCTTTATAAATGGGAGTTGTATGGGCTAGCTTCCAGTCGCGACGCACTGAGCCTTTTTTAACGATTTTAGAAAAACAATTTAAAAGGAAACGGGGCAAGCAATGTCTTCAGCTAATTCCTTTAATATTCTAGCAGGTATCTCTTCCGGACAAGGTGCTTTGTTTGATACTACGGAGCTGATTTTCTATTCTCATCTCGGTCAGTGTTATGTCCCTCATGTGTTCCTCGGATAGGTGTGGAAGCTCGTTTGGTGCGTTTGTGTCTTTATTCTAGACGTTCTGGAAGAACTTGTTTAAAATATTTGCCTTCTCGCGCTGTCTGTAATAATTTCTCCGTTTTTCGAGATTAGGACATCTTGGACGATATTAACTGGTGACTTGTACAGTCGTCACCTTCCTCTCAAAACATTTGCTTTTCTCTAACATATCCGTTTGGTGATTCAAAATTCTCCCATTCGATCAAACCAGCGATAGGCACTTCTTTCCCACTGTTTTTACATCGAAGCATCAAAACTACATTTATTCCTGACTATTCAATTCCTCCAGGAGTACCTCTCAACAACACTATGTGAATTAATGTTAGCCTAGGTTTAAGCTTCTTCTGATGCACACATATTTTACATATTATTACATAAAATACTAGGGAAGGTCAACAAAATATTGAAACTTATATATTTTTTATCTTGTAATTTCTTGAGCATAGAATATTCTAAGTCATATAGTCACTCACCATTGTGTGCAATAGAAATATTCCATCACTTTGAAAGTTCACGATAACTCTTGAAATACCATGGCTTTAACTGCAACTAAGATCATTGGTGTCAATACTTTGTGAGCCTGACAGGGTCAAATGGAGCCCTTTAGAGAAGTACGCATTGCTGTTTAGGAACTGCCTAGTTTGCATGCAAACTTGTTGGAGTGACAGATACTTTTATCCATTGATGAATTTCAGTGTTCCTCCTATTAACTATTCAATATACGTACAAATGAGAGTATGCTATTCCTTCGTGGTGCATGTTAAAAATTCAGCTGCTATGCTTACACTATTATTGGTCCTCATTTTTGCTTTTTTACATTCTGCTAACTATGGGACAATATATGGCACTATGGCCAACTAACAGGACAATAGGAGACCATTTGAAATTTTAGTGCACTTTCAAGAATTTCACTTGATTCACCTGCGTAGCTCACTAAGCAGAAGGAGTCAATTTTTTTCATCGAGATGTGTAAACATATTATACATTATTTTTTATCGCTTAATTTGAATGCCATAAGATTTACTAGCTGCAACTTACTATTTTGGTTCTTTTGAAATAAACAGGAAAAATAAAAGCATGATCTCACTATTTTGATGGACCTCATGGCTTTTGTGGTGATTTCGTTGAACGTAAAGATTGGAGTTGCGTTGCATTCACTCAAAGTTGTATGGAAGACTCTTAATGGGATTCCTACTTAGGCGATTACTCTTGTGTTTCCCATTTTTTTTATTCTAAAGAGATCAATACGTTCGTCTAGTAGTGTGGTATTAGAGCCTTGGAGCAGGAGGAGGGTCTCAGGTTCAAGTCATGACTTTTGATAAGCTCATCTGAAATCTGAGCATTGAAAGAGGAACTGGGTTTCCGCGTGGTTTTGAAGAGCGAAGCTGATTTGATTTTGGTGGCCTTCCATGATGGTTTCCATTCGATGATATTAGATTCTCTGATGTCGTTAGATCAGAGTTAAATTGTTATCATCGGAAGAAAATTAACTGAAAGAACCAACTGATAACAATTCTGATTCATACAAGGATTAAGATAAGAGATGTAGACTCCAGTAAAGATAGATACAAATACTCATTCTTTCCCCGGAAAATCAGGAATCGTAATAGTTAGAAGCCAAAGTCACCTTAGAAATGTATTAAATACATTCAAATTGTATTTCAGGACAAGATTAAACGAAGCGTAGACGGAATATACGAATTCGTAGGTGCATGCGCATGTGTGTGGTAGTTGATAGCAAATGTATTTTCAAGCGAGTGAGTTAAAAAGTTTTTCGTATGAATATCGCATTCGCCTCTGTCGTGTAGATTTGCATGAATTTGTCGGTTTTACATGTGGTTTTATTCTCTTTTACGAGTAGTGACCTGTAAACAACCCCAGCCACATGCTCTTGTGGCGACTTGTCGGGGTGTTGTGTGAATGGAGAATAGTTCCCCGAATTGAAAATATTCTGGACATGCGTAAATGAATAAAAATATAAATTTGCATCATTCACTTTATTACATATCAATTATCCATTTGTATGAAAGCCAACGCCCAAATAGAAAATCTATCTGTTCGAACAGAAAAGACTGGTGGCTCTCTGAAATTACATCGTAATGAGTTCCAGGGAAGTTTGTCTGCGTGGGTCACCTATTTGTGGAGGGGGAGGCGTCATCATAAATTCTTGGCTTACCGCGATAGACTAAATATGTTTCCATTGAACTTGGTACATCAGTTGGTATTCCGAGGATAATTAATAGGTTACATCTTTCAATTCTACAATAGGAATTGATTCCAATAATAGTCAATAGGCCAATCATAATAGCCATAAAAATAACCAAAGAACCATTCACCGTGGAATCATAAATCAAAAAATGGCCATAAAACAAATAAATTACCTTTTATTTAAGATTGAAATCGTTCAAGGTTTTTTTGATCCGGTTGTACATATTATTTCTTCGGAGTTCCCCGTAAAGCTTCATGAAATGGCCGTAAGACTAAATCGAAACAGGCAAATGTTTGAGCAACAATTTTCATAAATACCTCAGAGAAAGTACTCTGGCATGTCGATCCAAGAATGAAGGGGAGAGAGAGACTGGTTCAAATGATTCGGAAGGGTGTTTGGGGTGAAAAAGAGAGAGAGAGAGAAAGGGGGGAGGGGGTTGAAAAACTGTTGACTGGAAGTTCACAGAGGTCGGTAATTCTTGGATCATACGAGCAGTTTCCAATTCCACTTCGGGTTTTGTAATTTTCTGAAATTTTGTTTGTTTTCAATGATTTTGCCCTCTTCAATTAAATCATATAGATGACTGAAGTTTATTTTCAATCCCAGTGAGTTATTTGCCCGGACCGAAATGAAACGACTGTTTCAATGTAATAAAGTACATGGTGGTTGATTGGATTGCTCATGGCATAGAAAACAGATCAATGACAGCAGCTCCGTCAGAACATGGAGGAGTTCGAGATTTTAGCTCCAATAGTATTTGTGGCTACCGAAAATGGTGTGGAATTAATCACTAAGGTACCTTAGAGTTACTTGCCTCATTTGCTTAAGGTGCTTTACTTTTAGAGTTTCATGCATTATTTATTATTATTTCAGACTAATTATTGTTTCATATTTAAAAAAATAAAATTCAGTGTTTACACACAAAGGAATGAATGATATCATATCGAAGACTTAATCGCAGATTATATCTGTTGATTAATTCAGAACTCATAAAATAAACTGTTATAATTTTTCTCTGCAATTTATTTTTCCCTTAATAGTTTTGGAATCTCAATCGCCAAAATTTAGTATTTTATGGATTTTTCTGCTCTGTTTGACAATACATTTTTATACGAGTATTCCGTTCTCTGATGAAAAATTTCTCTGATTACGCATGATCACACGTCATGAAGTCATGGGATGATACTTGAATAATTTTTAATATCTCGAATTCATTGGAATTCTTTTATGATTTCAACATATCTTTTGTTTTTTTATATTTGTATCTGGATTCCACGGATTAAGTATTAACGACGCAATGCATAGCATGGTTCCTATCTCATTCGAAATATATCAGAAAAAAATCTCTTTGGCCAATCTGCATTTAATTAAAACGACACCGAAAGCCACAATAATATATTTTATTTATGACGCTGAACCTGGTTCACCTGGATATTTTAAATGGAAGTGTGATTGAAGCATGATAGAATACCTGCTAGTATTCCACCAGTTTCTAGGTTCTCTAGAGGACAAGCAAAATACAGCTAAGCATTTAAAAAAATGTGTAACCTCAACATCACGTATTTCCGCTTAATATTTTGCCACGATTATTTGTCATATATATAATTAAAATGTGCCTTAAGTGATTGCCTAAAACACAATGGGCATCACAAATTGAATATATCAAATTTTTGTGAAAAGAGGGGTGCCATTCCCGTGAGTATGACGGAGGGCTACTGACCGGATAACTTGGATACGATTTCCAGTGATGCCGCTGTGCACCTTCAGGTTCGCCCAACTTTCCACGCATCGAATCTTCCTGGGAAACCGCAGATGCCACAGGGAAAGCAACTCTCCCCTTCCACCCAGATGTGTGAATTTCAAACGAAGAACATTATTACGGGCGTGTTCCTACCTCGTCTATCAAACCGGACTTTGGGTTAAGGGCAGTCGTTTTTTACGTAATTGAAAAATATCTAGGTCTATTAATAGTTTTCTATTTTGGTGTGCTATGCTGATTACCATTGACATAATAAATCAATAACACTACCTGGTACAAAACTAACAGCTACCTACAGATTCAAGGCACGGTACCAAATAAGAAGTCCAAAAATTAGCTCCCTACAGAAGTAATGTCGCAAGTATGTCAGTAAACTCGCGTTGACATAGCACTAGAACACGTCTCCATACTTCCGCTTCTCAAAATACACTGAATGAATGTAACGATCTCAAACCTACGCATGCGTGTTGAGGGGGAAAGTTACTTGCACATGTCACCAGGGGTGCTTCTGAAGATCATTTTGTTTGTGGTCTAGAAACAAAGTGTTTTTTGGTTTTCAGCCTACCCTCGTGCCACAGGGTTGCGATACGTTTAACCATAGTGAACATTTTGTATGTATTTTTTGTAAACGCATGGTTTGTTGTTTCATTGGAATTCACTCTGCCAAGGTTTGATCCTAGATTGCGTCTTTCCTTGCGTCTGATCGCTCCCGCTATAACTATAGCACTTTTTTCCTCTGAGTCACAGTTTGCAATGACGAGAAGCTCCAATATTTTGCGTGGCGTCAGAAATCGCGAAGTACGGATGTTTGAATAATTTTCATGGGTGGCATAGACACACTAGAGGAAGTTGACCACAGGATTTAACGCATTTAATCGATGGTTTCAGGCGTTATTTTATGGAATCGGTTCATTCTAAAGCGGATAAAATAATACTTTGTAATTCCACAGATTTATTTCACAAACACACACCCGGGTTTCGACGTACAACGTCATCTTCAGGTGCAGACATACAGGCGACCAACATATATATATACCCTTAGACCGGGGGGAGGGGGGAGGAAAATTGGGGGGAAGGAAAGATAGAAAAAAGGGGGGGGCTGGGGAGGAGGATGGTGGGGGAGGGGGTTGGGCAAGGCGCGTTTGTGGGTGGAGAGCCAAGCGGAATAGAATGAGTGGGTAATGGAGGGCCGTGGGAGAGGGGGGGAGGAGTCCCTACCGGATTATCCCTTTACTGGGAGTCCCCAGCGGGGGGGGGAGGTTATGGAATGTTTAGGTTCACTATGGATATCTCGGAGGGAAAGGTTTAGGAGAGGGGAATGGGAGGTGTACAATAGGTCATTAACAATAATTTTTTCCTTGGAGCGAACATAGTATTTTAAAATCTCCAGTTGCTCTAAAGCGTCAAGTCTATACCCTTTCTTCTCAACATGTAATATTTCTAGCTGAAAGGCACTCTGGTGGTGGTTGTCCAGCAAATGTTTAGCAAAATGCGAAGATGGCTTTTGGTTCCGCACAGAGGCCTGGTGTTCCTTCACTCGCGTACAGAATTTCCTTCCTGTTTGACCCACGTACACTGCATCACACTCACAACGTAACATACACACGCCGCTCTTTTCTCCTTCTAAAATTTTGTCCTTTGCGTGTGAGAGCAGGTTTTTAAGGCTTGATTTATTATAATAAGAGATTTTTAACTTATCTTTTGGTAGCAATTTGTAAATTTTCTTCCAGGTTTCACCCAGATACTGGATTCTCCGCCACTTGGCAGAGGAATCTTGTAGTGGCTGGGATTTATAAAATCTGTCAATTGCCTGTTGTTTTATTTTATCTAAATATAGTTTATAAATTAGTTTATCATCGTAGCCGTTATTACGTGCTATTAATTTAATTGTTGACAGTTCTTTCTTGAAATTGCACAGAGACAAAGGAATGCTTGTCAGTCGGTGGATCATAGAATGGAAGGCGGACAGTTTCTGGGAAAAACAGTGCCTTGAGTTACAATGAATAACTTGGTCTGTGTATGAAGTTTTCCGGAAAATGGAGAATTCCAAGTGATTTTTAACTTTTGAAATATTTAAGTCAAGAAAATTGAGTGAATTGTTTTCTTCTAACTCACAGGTGAATTTAAGGTTCTTATTTAGAGAATTTAAATGAGCTAAGAAATTTTCAAGTTGCCTTTTTGAACCCTTCCACACACAAAAGGCATTGTCTACATACCGATACCAGCATAAAACATTCTTGTTGAGTACATTCCCAGAGGAGAACAAACATTTCTCCCAGTGGTCCATGTAAATATCTGCCAAGAGGGGGGACAAGGGGGAGCCCATGGCCAAGCCATTGAGCTGTCCAAAATATTTTCCGTTAAACTTGAAATAGTTTTGCAGAACACATGTTTCCAGCATTGCATGAAGTTCACAGATGATAGGGGCAGGGACGCACTTTTGGAAGAGAATAGTCTCTGCTATACTCAGCGCTTCTTTAGGTGGGACACTAGTAAAGAGATTGCAGACATCAAAGGAAACTAGCAACTTACTGGGAAGGACCATCTTGGATAGTTTATCAGTAAGGTCAATGGAATTGACGATCCCATATTTGGCAGAAAATTTGGTGAGAAAGTGTGTTTGTGAAATAAATCTGTGGAATTACAAAGTATTATTTTATCCGCTTTTTAACGCATTTAGGTTACCTAAATGGAAATAATTTTGATTTTAATTATTTAATTGAAATGTGAGACTTCCATAATATAAAATCTAATTTCAAAAACCAAAATTAAGTTTTGGATTAACCCCTTACTCGGAGGCTGCTGAGCTCCCTCGTCACGGGCTGTTGTAACGCTTCCACCGTCGTCCTTTCAGTACGGATTTTAGGCGGGGGGAGTGAGTGGAAGAGGTCTGGAGGGGCTCCGTCTAAAAATTTTGGATCCTCACTCACATGGGCGAAAAATTCTTGGCAGATCCGCGTGCGAGTTTCATTTTTTTCGACTGAGAGCACTCGCGGTACCAATTTTGCACACACCGTTCTCATGCCCATTTTTGACAGTAATTCCAGCTTCTAAAAATCTTCACAAGTTACTGGGAATGTCAAAAATTGCAGAGATGCAATAACGTTATTACTCATAATCGTAGAGAAATTAATAATACGTATGTTCTACTATGGATGTGAAAATCTTTCGAAGCAATAAGTGAGGATGAAATGACGCGGAAGTGCCCCATTTAATTGAGATTTGTCTAAACACATGGGACACGTAAACAAAAAAAGCTGAGACCGTAAACTTGTTTTCAAATGATCTCGGCCTTTTTTGTTTACATTGATTCACGACCATAGCTGCGTTCATTTTACATTTAATATGGTACATGATTTAATCAAGCAATATAACTTCACTAGATCTAGTTAAGTGAAAATTACCTAGGCCTTTCATCTAATTCCAACCTCTATCTGGGTGTTTGAAAATTCTTCGAAAGTGGCTCAGGTTCGGCTTAGGAGAAGAGAATTATCCTGCTACTTGCTCAAAGGTCTTAATTCGCTTGGAGGGTCCCTCATTTCAAGTATATGCGAAAAAGGAATGGTATAGAACAGCAATTTTGTTATAAATTGCTTTCAAATACCTTCAATGATGTGCGAAGTCCCTTTAAAATATCAATGAAATACTTCTAATTAAATTACATCTTGAATTAGACAAATTCATTGGCATTTTGAATATTATTCACATAATTTTGATGCCTCGATAGTTTTCTATGTGAATAATATTAATGAAAATGTTGATAACAAGATAATGTTTGGGTATTTTGTGGAATTAGCTAGGTATTTTTGGGATAATTAAATTAGACCACAGCAGCAATTTGCGTTTCCGAATTCTTTTATTCTTTTGTAATTTCATTGAAAATACTTGAATCACTAGTACAATTCATTCCATAAATTGATTGAGGATTTTTCTTTTGACTTAGTCTGATATCATTGTAACGCACCCTGGAATTTCTCTAAAGTTAGTTTTTAGGTGAGGCGACCGACAGCTGAGGTCATTTGCGCCATAATTTCTCTGAATAAGTTTTGCTTACCTTTTAAAGCTTTGGTGGATATATATTTAGGTGAAAGTGTCTCAAATATGGACCGTAAATCGGAATGAGTGAATATATTCATTTCATTAATTCGGTCCGAAAGGCTACTGCAAAAGTTTAAATAGATTAAGATCGGCGGGGGGCGCACTCTAATCACTTATTAATGCAAACATCATCAACTATTCCCCGCATAAAATAGAGGAAATAAATTAAAGACCACTTTCTAAGTGGTTCGCCATATGGTAATACTAAGTTCCGATGGAATATATGGACGGTTCTAAATGATAGCGTTAAAAATTAATAAGTTATCAGACATCCAGATGTGTTATTTGAAAAATGTCTGTATTTTGATGTAAGTAAATTTCTGCCGAAATAATTAATCGGAGGCGGGTTTGATGAGGCAAAGCAGCTCTAATTTGATTAATGAAAAAAGAAACCGATTTTTTTTTAAGCTTTTAACTTTAAGTCCACATCTCTTGGTATTTGAAATATGTCCCTATGGAAAATGAATGACTTCTCCGAACCACGCATCCTGTTTATCTGAAAATCTAAAATCATTACAATTGCCGCCATCAACAGAGACTTGTTTAATCTACATCTACACAATGTTCCGCAAGCCGCGGCAAGGGCGTGTGGCGGAGGGTGTTAGGTCACCACCCGTTAACTAGAATAAAACCACATGCAAAACCAAATCATGTTACTATACACACATATTAGTATGTTCATGTACTCGAGAAACCTTAATGCCACGAATAAAATTACCTATATTCAACAATATTTGATAATTGGATACATACATTCAAATTATGCTGTAGGACTGTTAAAAAGGTGGGTCTATTAAAGAAAAAGGATAACATGCAGAAAGAAGCATGCAAGATATCGAAAAACATATACAATACCAATTCGAATGATCACCTACTCAATTGTTGTCATGCCTATCATGATCTCTAATGGTTTCAGGAAAAACATTTTAAATCTATCCGTTTTAAAATGAATATCCCTGATTTTGCGTTGGTAATCTGACCTACCATAGTAAGTTGCGGCCTGTAAAATGTCCTTAACATCCTTAGATAAGTTACCTGCCTCAAATTTACGCAGTCAAGTTAGCCCGTATTTAAGCCTACGTTCAACGAGTGGCTCCCATCCTAATTCTTCCAATGGTGTCGTGACACTGCTACCTTGTCCATAACAACTTTTCGCAAACCTAGATGCTCTACGTCGCTCTCGATCAAGTTCCGAAATGAAACCTACTTCATGAGGATCCCGTACACTTGCAGCATACTCAAGGTGAACTAACGTTAAATATCAAAGCTCGACCCTTTCATTACAATTCTCTTTATGAATCCTAACTTTTTATTAGCTATTCTACAAATTTCACTAATGTGTTTTTCTTGGGGCATATCTGTAGTTATAGTTGCACCAAGGTATTTTACCGATTCCACGTGTGTAATGTTGGTTCCCTGTATAGTGTAAGCATTTTCTGGTGGAGTATTTTCCTCCATAAATTTATGGACACATTAATTCAATTTAGTTCGAGCTCCCATATCTCGCACCACTTTTGAATTCCATTTAGGTCGTCTATGTTATTCTATCTTCATGACTGGATAATTCCCTATGTATCACAGCATCGTCAGCAAATAGACGTAGTTTACAGGAAACATGAAAACCGATGTCATTAATGTATGAAAGGAACAATAGTGGACCAATAACACTTCCTTGTGGGAATCCCAATGTTACGCCTACTGTGACCGATGATACCCCTATCTATTCTGTTACGCCCTCTATCTGTCTATTACCACCCTTTCCTCACAGCCTGTTAGAAATGTATTAATCAAATCTATTGCACATTTTTCAATCTCGTAGCTTCCCAACTTACCAAATGCTTCTAATCTCTCTTTGGAAACATTGGTTATCCTCTAGATGAATTTGAAGAAATTGATTGAAAATTTTAAAATAATTTAAATGAATCTTTTACCAAGATTCGAGCGTCACAACAAGAAACAAAATTCAAAATGGAAATATTTGAGCTAAATATTTGCTTAAGGATCAACTTCCTAGCTTAATTGAGAAAAAAACCTGGAATAATAAATTGTTTCATATTTTTGTTGTTTTCTAACCACTCTTTATTCTCCAGCGGATGGGCATGGAATGCATGCGATACGAAAGAAGGGAACGCGATTTTGGAGAAGTGGTAGCCTAGCAATCCCTGGGTTGCTAGGCTCCGAATTCCGGACCTTTTTCCACATACTCTTCCTCTTGAACAAGGAAAGATACAAATATAGAGAGAGGATTCATTAAATTTAACATGCAGTTGAACGTATATTTCTGATGTAATTACAAAATGACCTCAAAATAAAGGAATCATATGAAAAGGATTTCAAGGTTTCGAGGAAATTCTAAATGGGTTTGGATTCACCCCTTATCTTCGTCTTGAATCCTTTCCGCCCTCAATCCCCGCCTCCTCCCTCCCACACCTCAATCCCATCTCGACTATGTCCTGGCCATAATGGCCTCCTTCATGCACCAACGTTGACTTTGCGTTGGTGGATAGTAAAATGATACCGATCGCACTTCCGATTATGAAGAGGTTTATCGAAACTTGGGCTTAAGTGGTGGAGGTTTATGCGACTGGGGCGCTTCCTCTTATCTAAAGTCGTTGATGACATGTCTATTACGGAGTGGGTGGGTGTGACTTGGTGTACGCGATACTGGGGACGGTCCCTTTCCATCGGAATCTTAAGTGGCCATTGCACACAGGAGTTTGACTCATGGTGTAGTTCAATTCGACAGTTCACTCTTGTCTCTCCCGCACCGAGTCCTTCTCCATCGGTCATTGCGGATTATCAAATGGAACGGCCATTGTTCCCTTGTGAAAAATGTGCGCAACAGATACTACCATTTTCTTCTTCAATCGAATGCATTTTAACGAAAATTAACCAAGACCTGAGTAAACTAAGATTATATTTGCTGATCTCAGCGTTTTTAATATTGAAGCGACGATACTGACGATAGTGTTGAAAGCGTGGCACGATTTTCCCAACTAGTCAATTCGATTAAAAACCAATTAGGTATCGGCTTCCATACGCGCGTAATTCCCCTAACGTGCAATTGTAAACAACAGTTTATTTAAATTACAGCTGATGGCAGAGACCAGCAATGCGTAGCTTTCCACCCTAATTGCCAAAATTGTATGCTTGAACATCCCTCAGGGTAATGGGGTTAATAAATTCGCAACCGATACTGACGGAAATAAATTGTTCATTCCTGCGGGGAAAAAAACAAAGTGTGTGGTTTTTATAATTTTCCTGGGAATATGAAATAAATACTAATGCCAAGCAAAAAAGAACATGCTTAATGCCAACACTGATCTGGGGTCTGTATGCACCTTTTTGTATTTGAAAGTGATCTCATTCTCTTACGCTTAATGCTGCTCGCTACGTGTTTATTTATAATGATGATTTTCCTTTGATCACTCTCAGATCGAACACAATGATTCTCTCCTTTACCGATGTTGATAAATCATACGCCACTCAAACTTTAATGTATACCATACAATTTTCAAGCAATTGAGAATGGAAGGTGAAAGTTTGGATGGGCGAGGAGAGGAGCTTAACAGAGAGTGAAAGGCTATAATAAGCTGGAGTGGAAGAATAGTATTATTCCCCTCGCCTGGATCGGACATGGGGAAAGATGGAAATTCCTTGACGCGCTCTCGACATGGCAAAAATACGGACGCGCAGTGAGAATAACGCGATCCATAATTCATCACATGGAGCAATTCTTCCCGATGAGCTCTTTCGTATTCCCCATAAATTGGAAAATAAATCTGTTTGGATTTCTAACGGTTTTTTCCTATTGGACATTAATATCACAAAACTGAATAATTGAGATGCTTCCGCTTGTCCTTTTCGTCCACTGATTGTGAAATTATGTGCATATGATATGGTGGCGCATGCTACTAAGTTCAGTTGTACTGGGTGAGCGAAATATTCTTTCAAAGAAGGTCGAATGTGAAATTTTTAAACTCAGACGAATACGAATGGATGGGGGATTCGACAAAATGTTAGTTTTTCGATGAAACTCCGAAGGTAATATTTATGAGTTCTAGCATTGTAACCGTGAATATAGACCTTTATTTTAAACAAGACGATTTTTTTCGAGCCATTCTCAAGGTAGCATATATGTATGAGATCAAGAATATGGAATGTATTTAATAAAGAATAATATCTAATATAATTATTAATCATTGAATAAACCACGAGTTAAAAGGGAAATATCGCGGTAAAATTTTGAAAGGATGACTAAATGCTGATGAAACGTTGAATGATGGAACATAAGACTTTCTTGTCGAAATACAAGAGGACTACGAGGGAGCATGAGTGATGTAGACGATTGCTGACAAACGAAAAATACTCTCCAGCATGGGCAATAGAATTGAAGAAACATGTAATATGCCGGCGCGTTGACAGAAAATGGAAGCCACCAGCTCCTAGCGTCGAGCATAAAGAAAAGAAGCGAAGGATGGGTGACGAGGGTTGACCATGGGACATTATGGGACAGGACCGCAAATCGGGGTTAGTAGGCTGCAAAAAAGCAGGGCCTGCTGCCAATTATCACGACGTAGCCACAAATCAGCTGTCACAATTCAACAGCTGCTAATCCAGAAGAGGACCCCCGTAAGGAACCAGTAGAGATAGATACAAATACTCATTCTTTCCCCGAACAATCAGGAATCATAATAGTAAGAAATTAAAGTCATTTTGTAATTTTTAAAAACATACATTTTAAAAGTCGGAACAATATTAAACATCGCAAAGACATCAAGTATATTTGTAGGAACATGTGTATGTAAGTTGGTAGTTTGGATGTTTGCATGTGTGAGTTGTAAGGGTTTTTACATGAATGTATACCATGTTTTGTTTGTGGATTGTGTAAATATGTGACTTTTGCATGCTGTTTTGTTTCTTATTTACCGGTGGTACCCTAAGATCCCCCGCCACACGCCCTTGCGGCAGCTTGCGGGATATTAATTAGATGTAGATGTAAGGAATACTATGGTCTACGCTCAGGACAGTTAATTAGGGATATTTACGCTAATAGCTAAGAAATTTGAAACCATAGTTTTGCGTTACCAACTTATAATTTAGTGTGAAGTTTCAGGAACTCCTATTACTCTATTATTCCATTTTTGTTGTCCCACAAGTCGATGTCGATTTGATACATATCTTTATTTTGAGAAACTATAGTGCCTGCAGCACAAAATTAGCAAAACTTTGAAACATCTCGATTTTTTCGGTATCCGAGACGATATGTGGCAATCAAAAAGTAGTTATGATATTGATGTAGATTTTCGATTTCTAGGTTCCTGAAGATTTTGCGTTTATAAATATGTAGCATGAATAAACATGTCCAAAATGGAAGCTGCCCCTGTGAACATAACTGGAATATTGAATTGTTTGAAAATCAGATTCATTCAGAAATATTTATATGCAAAACAATATTGTCGTCAATCGTCAACGTCGTTCTCTGACTAATTAACTAAGGATTGAGTCTTGAGTACAGGAAATGTGTTCTTTTTTAAGCCTCTGTTAAGGGAATCCCATTCTCTGAAGCAACACGGTTCTTCGATAAGAGTGGTAACATCACAGCAAGGACGAAGAAGAAAAGATCTACTAGTAATTAAAAATGAAAGCTGCTAAGAAAACGGTATCGGATTTATAAGCATAGCGTCGATATATCGTTTCTCTGATTAGAATAACACATTCCGGTAATGCCATAGATAGTTTCTTGATTGGTGAGTTATTGCAAAACGACAGCGACGGAAGTATTTTCGCCAGCAATTGACACAAAGCCTCTCTGCAGTGGGAGCGTCATTATTTATCGTTTGGTCAATATTTTTCAGAATGCTGGAAGATTTTTTTCGTATGTTATGTTTCCTTTTGCGTCGGAAGTTGTTCATTCTCGAGGAGAACCAGGGCTTCAATTCAGAACAGAATATGATGCGTCATAAGTTGAACAGATTCAGGCTTAAGGTCGTGGAAGTTCTTCATTTTGAATATAAGGAGAGTTTGTACCTAATGATGACTTTGTGAATTGAAACGCGTCGTACACTATAATAAATCTGTGGAAAAGTAAAAACTCTCCTTATATTCATTATGATGCGTCATATTATGATAAAGAGCAAGAGAGATGAGAAGAACTATTTTCCACCCAAATGGTGTTTATTGCTGTCGCTTCCTTACGATGCTGACCTCGATATTCATAGGAATACTTGACCAATTCTGGTTATTTGTTCTCATCATCTGAGCAGTGGTAAAAATGACGCGTCTCGTATCGCCTCGTCACCTCCCGATTTGCCCTGGTTCTCTTCCTGGAGAAACAAAAGGTTATACAAGTAAATCAAGTCTAATCTGGTGGAGTTACGACTCCAACAATTTTTGTTCCTGTCATATTCCCTGCGTGGTCGATAATTCACATCCGCGTCTGTTTCTTTGGCTTTTTCCTTTCTAGAATCCGAACCATTCGTGCCAGCTGGGATCTTACGAATTATTACCCGAAGCGATG
The DNA here is from genome assembly GCA_037158775.1 of Hetaerina titia. NCBI lineage: Eukaryota > Metazoa > Arthropoda > Insecta > Odonata > Calopterygidae > Hetaerina > Hetaerina titia. The sequence continues at coordinate 117,550,486 of CM073771.1, forward strand.
CCAGCACCAAGCCTGTAATTAACCTAGATTTCGTGATTTCGAGAACCTGTAAATTGAGTAAACAGGAGTGTTGAATTACCTGCATGATGCACGAAATCGTGCTTTGGCGACGAAGCTCTCTCAGTGGCGTTTGCATAGTCTCACTCTGTTCTCACGTGCTGATGACGTGCCAATCTCGTAACTGTTGGCAACCCTGTCACCTCTTGAGTACCTATCCTCACATTAGCATTCTATCATCTTATTTCGTTTACATCGCTGCACTTTGCCCATCAGTTAAAATTGATTCTTGGGCAGCTACTTCTGCTTAAACTATTGCTCATAGGGAGGATGACAACGATTTGGTGAGAAATCAAATATTATTAAATGCTAATTATGTTTTATACTTCTGTTGACATTATGAGCAGATTCTAGTCTTGAATCAGAGGCGTACTTGTAGATTTTCACACCACGCGCGTTGTGGTTTTCGTCATTAAAGGGTTCGATATTGTAAAAAACAACGTCTTCTGAAGTCAAATGTCAATAAAATGGAAATGATGCAATGGCTTCCAAGACATACCTCAAAATGTCGGAGAGGTATCTCTAGATTCTTCGTCATGAAAGGTGCGAAAGAGGAAAATGGTGTCACAAGAAGGGATAGAGATTAAGTGGAAATAAATATTCATGATGACGCCCTTGATCAAATATCGTCGCTCCTAATGGGTCTTGCCGTAAACAGTGCACCGGAGAGATCATGCCAATAAAACTACAGAAATTACGTGTGGAACAGATAGATTAAAATGTAATTTTTTCCACGAACGGTAAGTGAACAGAATATCAGAATTTCCGAACTCGGTAGGGGTAAAAGTATTCTGGTCAAAATTAGTCTGGTGTGCATTCGCCCCCTGCCACACATCCTAGCAGTGGCTTGCAGGGTACTAAAATATGTAAACATGTACAAAAAAACAAAATTCTGGTATCCATAAAAAGTAGGTTACAATCTAATTCGTGCCAGTATTTTTAGTATCTTTTGTCGGCATTCTTGGTTTAATTAGAATGAAACGCTGCGTTTCGCACCGTTTTGCATGTTTTACATTTTGACTATTTACCCTGTTTCTTCATTGTCTGTCATTCGTTCGGGAGCAAATACCTCCTGAAAAATGACCCTTAACATTATATTTATTTTTTATTATTTAGTATTAATTATTATTATATCTATTATTAAGGTATCTACCAGTTAAGGTAGGTTTTGGACGCAACTACCAAATAAATATTTTATGACTCCTAACAAAACACAATCCAGCAACCTACTCTACATCAAATCCATCTTCATCTCTGTGTACTTCCTTCCTCCCTTCATCCCATCCAACATACTTATCTTATCCCTGCCCTTTCCTCGTTTGCCCAATATTCTCCCTCTATTACAGTCTCCCATGCATCTCTAATCATTTCCTCCACACATACGTTGAGCAGCACCGGTGACAATGGGCAACCCTGCCTTACCCCTCTTCCTAACACTGCCCATCCGGACTCTAATATGTTGCCAGTAAAGACACACTGAAAGTTTTCATTATAAATGGTGAACTGTGGTATGCGGCGTTTTCTTTACATCGTTTGTCCTTGGCGGATAGGTAAAAAAACAATTAGCATGGTCGGAACACTAAAGAAAACTATGTAATACAAAGGATACAAAGAAGGTAAAAATGGAAGGACCGTAACACTAAGAGTTTACGAGAAGACAAATCAACAGTACGTCTGCATCTATTCAGCGCCCCGCAAGCCGCCGCAAGGGTGTGTGGCGGGGGATGTTAGGACACCACCCGTAGTTAAGAAAAAGAAAAAAACGCATGCAGAAGCCACAAATTTATACAATCCACAAACAAAAAATGGTACACATTCATGCAAAAACCCTTACAACCCATACATATGCAATCGAACAATCTACCAACTAACATACATATAGTATGCACCTTCGAATAAACCTGATGTATTCGCAATACTTAATTTTGTTCCGATTTGTAAATTAAATGTTTTTAACGTTTCTAAAATGACTTCGGTTTCATACTGTTATGATTCCTGATTGTTCGGGAAAAGAATGAGTAATTGTATCTATCCGTACTGGAATAAATATAATGTACACACAGTACGATGAAGATGATGCCCATTGGCCCTGTGTTTCCATTTTATCTCAAGGGAATCAATGAAGAAGCCTCAAAATAAATATTTTTACTAAACTAAGGTGCCATAGGATGCAGAAGATTATATGACCATGATATAATCGGTGAAAGCGGATCCCGTCCCTATTCACTCTCCAATGTTTCAAATGTTCTATGTCTTATACTTATTGGGGACGGAGACCATGAGTTACATGCATATGTAATGAGGAATTCCCCTTCTTATTTTTCAGTTCTACATGACCTGTCTTGTTATGGTGGGGAGTTTTCTCATAAATGGTTTTGGTTCATTTTGATTTCCATTTTTCGCATAAAAAATAACTAACTCATCTGGTGAATTTAACCTATTTTTGAATTACGTCAACCCCCTGCATGTATCGCACGTCCATTGATATTTTTTAATGAATATTTGTTCCATTTTCCCTTCCTCTCCCATATCCTCTCCCGTATCACTTACCCTTCCCACCTGGTGCTTGCACCCCCTGCCACAAACCTTTCTGGTGGATCGAGGGATATTTGTGTCGATGTCGAAGTACTACATGCATGTTAAAAACAGACAAAACTGCTCAGGTGCATTTGCGTGGGTGAATTGCAAAGAAAACGGGTTGGAATGAAAATTTTCGTCTTTGATAATGTTAGCATCAAGAAATTCACTGCAAAAGAAACGAAATTCATATTTTGAGTTTTAAATACGGTGGAATTCTTAAATTAACTAATTATGCATTGGGTCTTTATTTAAGCCCCATAGTAAATGGTAATGTGCCGTGCTTAAAGTTTTACGCAAAGAGTTACATATTTTAGATTTTTTCCTGCATTTAGAAAACATATCCTGTTCTTATTTTTTATGGTAAAAAGTAATGCGCCCGAAGCGTGGATTAATAGAGGCTATAGCTCACAACAGATGCAAGGTTTCAAAGATGTCAAGATTCCAATTGCACTCTACTTTCATTTAGCGATTGTATAGAGATATTACGTTGATTATTTGCTAATTTAGATGCAAGGGATGCTTCTTCTAAGCATGAGAAACTCGAGAAACTAGGTTACTAAGCCTTTCCACTTACTTAGAGGTAATTTAGCTATCAGTGCGCACACGACTGCTGAGCATGTCTGATCTTTACTCATTATTGCTACGCTATTATGAAAAGTAATTATTTCTCTCAATTCTCATATTTCCCATCCTTAACGTCCTCAGAAGGTTTTCAGGCATATTTCAAGTGAGCTCTGTCTCTGAATTCATCTCAGCAACTCCAGTAAGTCGTAATAGAAAATAGAAAAGTCGTACAGAGGCTTATGGGTAGGTTTCTCCCCACCTCCAATGCATTTTAAACATGTCACGTGTTCTTTTTTCTACTTGAACTGGAAGTTGTGTCCCATAGGATTAGTCAATTACGTTATTTTATTTCATTTGCCTTTAGATGCCGAAACACCCAAAATCAGGCTACCTACTGCAGTAAGAGCAGAGAGTACTCTCCCGCTTTAAAATATTTCGCTCAGCTGCCGCACTGGACCGAATCAACCGCAAATCCACTGCGTACGCTGGGGTGAATTGAAAATAAGAAGAAGGGCTCGCCGCCGTCATCGCAGACCGGTAAGCCAGTTTGCAAAATGATAGCGCGATCTCGTCCGCCCACCAAAGCGGGTTTACTACGCGCCCGCCGCGGGGAAGTACGCCGCGCAGCAGTCCCATCGGGTGAAGGCTCACTCACGACCTGTCCCGTTCGTTTCCCCGCTTGCAAGATTCGTCGAATTTATCTCCGTGACTCCCACAAATCCCCTATCCCTCCCTCCGCACGTGCCCGTTCATTCGGCTGATCGAATCGCGCCACGGAGTTGATGCCGCGTCCCCCTCCTACGTGGGTCAGAGGGCGGCGTGGCATTAGCGGTAGGCCTTAAAAGGATTACGCCCGTCTCGCCGTCAGAGATTGCACGTTCCTTTTCCCCGCCACATCTGCCTCTGTCTACGTGTTCCCCGAACGATTTGACCGGAGGAAGGCCTTATTTATCGTCGTGAAAAGGTTTGCACGCCGAAAAATAAAATCGCCCCAAGTCGTTCAGGAGATGTGTTCATTTCCCCTTTTTTTATGGGATTCTCTCTTGCACGTGGGCTTGAAATCCCCCGGTCGCCTACTTCCGAGTAGCAGTGGTAGTATTTAGGGAAGGCGACCGACAGCTAAGGTCGTTTGCGCTACTTCCGAGGATCTCTGGTATTCTCATCGGAGCGTTAACGCTCGTCAGGCCGACGGTCAAAGATTAATGATTGAGCGGATGAAGATAAGATAGGATTTACGACCGGAGTTCCAATCAGTGTTTGGAACCTCCCCAAACCTATTCTTTTACCCCATAATTTGTCTCAAACACAATATTCCTTCTTTATTATTATGTTTAGGTAGCATTTCGCTGGCTTGTATTCAGATTTTAATTTGCTTCTTTCTTACCGAAGGAGAAGAAGAGGTATGTGAAATGATGTTTGTTCGTCTTCGCACCGATGTCGGTGTTTTCATTCATTTTTTATGGTAGTGTCTTCTTTTTTTATTAGCTTATCAAGAAAATGGGAAGGGAATACTTTCTTAAACGTATTTTCTTCAAATAAATTCCCATGGATAATGAGTTTTAGTTGCCGCTTGTTCATGCATCATAGCGCTGACTGGCTATTTTTACCCCATGTTGTGTATTAAACTAAGTAAATATGCGATAAATTCTGTAATATGTAAGGTAAAGTATTTCCTCTAAAGCTTTGTCACTGGTGGGCTTAATTTATAGATGCGGTGAAGTATTTTGCCTGCAAGGTCTCCGCACTTTTTTCTTTACCTGTGTTTCCGTTGACCTTGAATACTGTTCCCTATTGTGGGCCATAGGTCGACATGCTTCTCTCAAACTACTTGAGCACCCGATGAATTGCTTCCTATCAATGGCCACAGTCATTTGTATTTCCATAGCTTCTCTCTTCACAAAATGAGGCCTTTTCTTAGCGTTTTCTCCCTTACTCCTCGTTGTACCATGGATGAATTAAATTTTCATGAAAATCGTTAATGGTAATCATAGGTCATCTGAACTTCTTTTCCTTTCCCTTCTTCGAGTGCCTTTGCATACGACGCATTTGAATGAATCCTTTCCCTCGGTCACCCCTCGCCTCTCAATCACAGAAGACACATTTACCTCTTTAGACCTCAATCAACTTGTAATGCAATGACGAAACACCTCCCTGACCAACTCGACCCTTACTGAACTCCAAACATGGCGTCTCCAGTCCTGATGTGCTCCTTCATCCTAACTTTCTTCGCGTCTCTTCCTTTGCTCCACATTTTGTAACCCTGATTGAGACAAAGTGAACTTAATATTCTATGTGATGCTGTTAAATGTTATTCGTTGAGTTTTTATTGATATTATGTGATTTTCTTTGTTATTTGGCACGTAAATGTTTTTGGACTAATTAAATAAAGATAAGGTGTTTTTTCAAACGCAAAATGTGTTTTTCCAAATATATTAACGGAAATAAGAAGATTCTGAGGGTAATGGGCAGAAGGGTAGGGTAGATGCAGTTTTTCAGATGAGGTTTTCGGCAGGCTCTCTGAATTGATGGGAAGGAAAAGGAGAGGTCATGCCTTTAGTGGGCATGGTCAAGACCCAGGTCCGAGCATTCACCCAGAAACCAAATGCATGCCGTTTCGAAGGTTTTGAGCTTTAACGAAGTCTAAGGAGAGAATGGAGGCAATAACTGATTAATTGATACAGTCATTCAAGGAAATACTGTGGAGTAAGATATATCCGGGGATTGGTTGGGGAGAGACTAATGCGGAAGTTTTGAAAGATCCTTAATGCAGATGTCGAGAGGTATGGTGCATTGTCCAGTGTTGGAAAGGCGGAGCTTGCACTTTAGTTGGTCCATTATATTGTTAATCATACGAGATGTTCAAGAGGGGGTGCGGTGGGAGGCAAGGAGTGGTGAACATGGAACGTGTTTGCCTTTGGGTCGATTATAAGGTATCGGTGTGGTTTTATGGGTGACGGTGGATTTAGATAAGGGCTTAGTAAATTAACTCTTAGTATAATATCGTAGATTACCTCTCTTAGAGGAGGTTCTCTTCTGGTTAAGGTACATAGATGATATATTCCTTCTCTGGCCACATAGTATTGATTCATTCCGGTTAAACATTATATCAAAGAAAAAGTCAAGTCAGGCAAGAATATTTAATGGGCTATCACTAATCACATTCATCATTAATTTATGATTTGTTTTGTGATTGCGTATGGAAGTTATCAAAATTCCAACAGTGCTAAATCGAAACTAACTCCGAAAACAAAACACTGTTACTGACGTGGCATCACCTTGCAAATTATTAGTCAATGTCAAATTATTAGTCAATTAGCTAAGCTCTAGGTAGCTCTAATGGTTCACCATGTTGGCATTGAAGCCATACGGATTAGTCACATTTCAGCGAATGCAGAGGGAAAGGGAGGAAAAAATTTAACGAGTAAAATATTAATTTCAATTTTCCGCGAGTATTTTCCTTCATTTCAGGAAAAAATAAAAATCGAGAATTTTGATTTTAATCAAAAATATGTTCAGCACTTCCGTATCCCATGGTAATCTCAAAATTCCTTAAGTTACTCACAGCTCCCAAATTCAATTAAGCGCTCATGCTTTGGGCAATAAAACTCATGCTTTCATTAGGTTGAGTGTCCACCGCTTCTTCCAGTTTTAATCTTCTCGTAATACTTACTTTCCCGATTAGCTATGAACAGCAAATCTTTGGAAGTGAAGAAGGCCTGAAAGATAGGTGGGCAGCTCAAACTATCTGAATTTTGTCTTTTACCTTGTTCCACGCACACACACACACATATATATATATATATATATACATACATACATGTATTTGTTGAGTGTTTTTGACTAATATCGCAACGGATGTCATGCGTAATGAATACTTAATATTAATCTATAGGGATACATATTATCAGTCGGAGAATTTCGGTTGGCAAAGCGTAGGTAGAAATAAGGGAATGCTATTCTGGCATAAACGGTTGTGAACCATACATTGAGTGGTTGAGTTTTAAAATGAAAAATATTCCGTACATTTATTATTCATGTATTTTTTTAAAATTGTGTGTACAGTGTCATACTTTTATTTCACACAGCTCCCAAACGTAATCTTTGATACACACTGCACATAAGAGTAGTAACAAATTGAATGAAATTTATTCAGGCTGAATTGAATACTTTGACGAATTATTTCCCCGAAAACACTCCAATTTCAGTAAATAAGAATTTTTTCCTTTCGATTGGCAAATAACGCCATTGAAGTAAATCTCCAAGTGATAATTTCATGCGCAACTTCGGAGAAATGTTTATCCACAAAACGAAAACACAAAAACTTGCTTCACGAAGCAGTATTCTCCTCATCTAAACTCGTATTTTCTCTCGAGTCATCAATTCTGGGGGTCACATTGGAAAGTAAATAGTTTGTTGTATATTTTGAAGGGAATGTTTTTTATCCACAGAGAAAAGGGACATTGGTAATCTTTTCCCCTTGATTTATCAATGTTATAAAAATAATTGGTTTATTTTAATTTGAACCGTCATTGAAAAATAGAGGTATACTTAATTTTCTTGAATATTGTACCCATATTTCGTAAATAAATAAAAAGCATATGGCATTAAAAAAATAGAAGTGATATTTTCCGATAACTTAATGCAACAATTAGAATTACAGTGTTTCGTTAGAAAATAGTAAGTTTTTATACATCCTCTAACTCATACGTTTATAATCATATTTTGCATATAATTTTTATTTTCCATTTTACAATTCTTCCTTAGTTTATGTCAAAAGGTTTCAAGAAGGGGTTACTTTGCATAATGACCAAATCACGGTTAAATGTTTTCACTCAGAAGCTTTCCAATATCGTGGTTTTGCAAATGTTGCTGCCCATTCTAGTTACCCTTTTGTTGATTTCCAATTTATTTTATAGGCTCAGAAAAAATGTCAAACGTATATTTTCAGAATTTAAATAGAAAAATATATAAAATAAATGTGGTATTGTATTCTTGCGCATTACATATGAATCTGCGGTACGGGAGGGGCGCGATATTTCAGTTGTAGTGGGAGTTAAGTCTCACTTTTCACTCTCAAACAGACTTCCAATAACTCTGGAGGCTGTAAAGTATTTGTTTCGATTTTGTCTTTAAAGGAGTGTGCAGTCCGAGTTCCTCCTTCGGTATCTTGATTTGCTCAATTCTCTCTCTCGACGTGCGGAAATTAATCTGAACTTGTGTTCGACTTATTGTAGCGAAGTTCATTTTAAAATTGGATTAAATTTATTTTGCAAAAAATATATAAATTTTTTTTGATGGATTTTCTCTCAGGAAAATATTCACAGAACGATAGACTGAAATATTTGCTGATGTACGATCAACAAAGTTTATATGAGAGATATAATAATTTATGAATTTTTCCTCGAATTTCCATTTCTTTCGCTTTTATTCTATTAGGTTTTATGAAACACAACCTTTATTAAATACTTTTTTTTAGGATGGAATCTGGACATGGTGAACTCTACCCACGCCGAGGGTACAAATCTTCGTTTTTGGTTTAGTGTAGACCATAGCCTCAAGTTGATGAATGGCAGTTAAATTGAAAATATTGTATTCTAATAAGTTTAAGGATCAAGCACGATTCAATTCATCGGCATATCTTGAGGTGCTGTAGCTATCGAAGGTCATCATTGAATGAAATTCAGAAAGGGGAATAATTTTGTGGGAAGCCAAGGATGAACATCAAGAAGCAGGTATTTGGACATATCAGGACAAGGGATACACTAGTTTAGAGAATTGATAAAACCTACGCTGGGCTCAACAGGGAGTAAATCGCCCTTAAATATAGCCGACAAGGTTAAATCAAAAGTTCCCTATTTTGGTTACACTCATAATCAAAAACCTTAGGACGTAATATTTAAGAGAAAATAGGAACTATAAAATTGATGACTCCTTTTATGACTTATTTAATCGCCGTAAAATCACTTCCGAGAGAATCTGACCGCAGACACTCGGAAATATAACCGACTGGGATGAAGGGAACAAATAATGTTTAATTAAAGAATTAATTCAGGTGGAAATCCGTAATTTGATACTAACCAGAATAGCATAATTAGGGAAAAAACCACCAGAATTATAAAATTTTCAAATTAATTATGGAATTTTTCTCTTGCTATGCAGATGACAATGTACGAGATTCATATTCAAAGAAAATGAATCAAGCAGATTATTTTTCAGGAGGCAATCTTGTCGGCAAGAAGTCGGATTGTATGGCAGCAGTAGCATATTAAATCCAAAAATTCGGTTGATATGCGATAATTTTTTTGTTTTATGCTTTTATCCGTAGAAGCGTATAGGATTTTTTTGGAATGAACAGCGGAAAAATACTTTGTGTTCTTCATTTAATGAACATGAAAGTGTTTTTGTATTGTTTCCGTGCTTTATGGTGCAATATTACAGCTGATTATGTAATTGGATACCGGTCAAATTTAAAGTTCTTTACTTTTACAACACCTTCTGCCTGAGATGCGCTGTACGTACATTTAGGTACTGTTAATTTCTTGGAAGTATTCTAAAATGTGTTGTAATCTGTAAACAAATATTTACAATTTAAATAGTAGAATCTACGTGGTATGACACGTCATTCTTGGCCATCGTTAATTAACGAACAATTGTGTGGGGAGAGTGGGGTGCAATTATTAAAAGTATCATAATCCAAGGATTGGGTAATAAAATAAGTGATGGTGTCACGTTAAAAATACTATTTAGGAAGACAACGGGAAATCACCTCAGTTATTATTCCCGTAAAAATGATGGACACAAGACAGAAATTGAGTCCGGGCAACTGCGGGACTCGGCCCAAGCGGCCATGAGTCGTGCCCGTCAGCGGGGAAGGCAAGATTTCCGCGATCGTCATCCCACGAAACCCTTGCGGGTTTAATAAGAGCAGCAGGACAGAAGACGCAGAAGAAGACGAAAGTAGTTAGAATAGGAGCATGGAACGTCAGGACAATGTTGAAGACAGGCGTCTGACCCCAGTGGGGCGGCCATTAAGGGATGGGTCACGTTAAAAACACTATTGAGGAAGGCGACGCGAAACCACTATTAAATAAAGAGATAGAAATGGAGGGAATTTTGTTAGAAAAAATAAAAGCAGAACCTAAGAACTTGGTCATTGTTCAGGTATACATGCCACCGAGCAACCACAAGGAGGAAGATGTCGATTGGATATACAATGAGTAAGAGGATATAATCGCGTGTGTTCCTGCAGGGAAACATTTGATAGTGATAGGGGATTGGAATCCGACGGTAGGCGAATCAAGAGATGGTAATGGGGTGGCGAGTGGTGAGGTATCAGTTAGATTATATTATGGTAAGGCGCAAGTTTAGGAACAGTGTGATAAATTCGCACAGCTTCCCGGGTGCGGATAAGGACTCTGACCACAATTTAATTGTTATGAAATGTAACGTCCTTTTCAGAAAGATAAGGCAGGGGCGGCGGGTTAGGAAATGGATTTTAGAAGCATAAAAAGATTACCGAGGAAGGAGTATCAGCAGTCTGTAGGAAAAATCATCGAAGGCGGTAAAGAGCTTAATACTATCGAAGAAAAATGGGATTGCTTCAAGAAAGTGATATCGGAAGCCGTAAAAGACACTATTGGAACTGGTAACGGGAAAAGAATAAGGAAACCATGGATCACGGATGAGATGATTGCAAAGATGGATGAGAGAAGAAAATGGAAGAATGTAAACACAGAGTTAGGCAAAATGAAGTACAACGAGGAAAAAAAATAAATTGAGACGGGCCCCAAATAAAGCAAGAGAAGATTGGTGGAATAAGCAATGCGAGGATATGGAAAGTTTACAGAAGAAGGGTGAAATTGGTGCTCTATACAGCAAGGTTAAACAACTATCAGGAAGAAAGAAGGGATGATCGTTACTAATAGGGAGAGAGATAAGTCAGGTAAGATAATAGTTGACACAAAAAGGTCCATGAAAGATGCAAAGAATATGTAGAAGCACGGTATGCTGAAGGACTTAAGCCTACAAGGATGGACATATAAAAGGAACATAACGTAGGGAAATATTGCTTAAATCCAGGCATACCCGACGTTGGGATAGAAAGGGTATTAAGTGAGATGAAATCAACAAATATAGACTGATTCATAGTATCTATGAGGATGGAATCTGGCAGGAAGACTTTGTGAAATCAGTGCTAGTTCCTATTCCGAAAAAGGTAAAGACCAGGTTTCCGCGCGGTTACATAGCTGCGCTCCATATCAGAGTTCTTACGAGTCTTGTCTTAACATCCCTACTCAACGTCCCCGTCATCAACTCCCTCCTCCTTGAGAAAGCCTCCTTGCCTATCGCAATTCTTCTCCTTACGTCCCTACCACTTTGACCGTATTGGTCCAAAATACTTCCGAGATATGTAAACTGTTCTACCTGCTCTATTTTTCTCCTTGTATTTTAATGTTTAGTTCAGCCTATTTCTTTCTGGAAAATCGCATAACCTTTGTTTTATTAATGTTGATTCTCATCCCATATTTATCATACTGAACCTCCAATTCACTCAGCAATGCATGCAATCCCTTGGCTGACTGAGCAGCTAAACCTTGGTCATCAGCAAACCTAACCGATTTTACCAATTCCCCTCCGACTTTCATTCCTACCTCCAGTTCTTCCCATGCCTCTTTAATCATTTCCTCCACATATACGTTGAACAGCACCGGTGACAATGGGCAACCCTGCCTTAAACCTCTTCCTAACGCTGACCATCCGGACTCACCATTCCCCACTCGCACCTGAGCAATCTGAGACATGTACAGGCGGATCAGTCTCCTGTCCCTCCAATCCATTCCTATTCTCTGCAATACATGCATTAGTTTTTCCCAATTCACTCTATCAAACGCTTTTTCGAAATCTACAAAACAGGCAAATACGTCCTGATCGTATTCTATATTCCCCTCGATTAGTGATCCCATTACTGCTATGGCATCACGCACACCTCTTCCTTTCCTAAACCCAAACTGATCATCCCCATATATAATTATATATGTATATATATATATATATATATATATATATATATATATATATATATATATATATATATATATATATACGTGCCATGAAACGCACCGTTCCTATCCTTTATGATGTTGTATGCTTGCTAACCTACTGTCCATTCTCCTCTTGTTTTGTCTATTTATCCTTTGGTGGGTGTAACAGCTCCCTAATTTCATCTCCTGAGCAAAAAATCGGAGCACTTTGGCGCTTTATAAGATCGCAGATTTCATTGTAAAGTACATTTTCACAACAACTCATGTGGTTAGAGCATCCGCCCGGCAAGTAGAGAGATCCGGTATTAAACTCCCGGTCGAAGAAAATATTTTTACATTTGTGATCTGCTCAAATCCGCCTTCCCCACCTCTCTTGTGTTCGTCCTTTATGTGTGTTCCTTTCCCATTTCCCTTATCACTATATCAATGTGAATGAATATTTATTCGCTGTATGGCGGTATTTCGTGTTTGAATGTGCTTCGTATATATATATATATATATATATATATATATATATATATATATATATATATATATATATATATATATATATATATATATATATATATATATATATATATATATATAGATGATGCGGAAGTACTCACGAGAGCAACATAACTTTTGGATGGCACAATATCACACATAATAAAACAGATAACACGTAAAAGGACACTCACACTGTAGATGATATGAGCTCATATATATATATATATGCGGGTCGCGGTGGTTTCGTGGGCAGAGCGTTGGACTGACTGCTGACCGGAGGGTCCCGGGTTCGATTCCCGGGCAAGGCACTCTGGGCACCTGCAGTTCCACCCAAGCTAGTTGATTTTTCGGGTACCAGATCTTCCTGGGAAACCATAACCGGCACAGGGAAAGGAACTGGCCCCCCTACCCTGATGTGTGGATATTCACACGCCGTCGGGCTTGGTACACGGGTGAGCTCTACCATCACCTACTAAACCGACCTTCGGGTTGATTACTGTGTTTATGGTTTATATATATATATATATATATATATATATATATATATATATATATATATATATATATATATTGATGATGCGGAAGTACTCACGAGAGCAATATAACTTTTGGACGGCACAATAGAACACAGAATAAAACAGATAACACGTAAAAGGACACTCACACTGTAGATGATTGAAGCTTTGATGAAAGCTTAAATCATCTACAGTGTGAGTGTCCTTTTACGTGTTATCTGTTTTATTCTCTGTTCTATTGTGCCGTCCAAAAGTTATATATATATTTATATTTATATATATATTTATATATATATATATATATATATATATATTTGCGGGTCGCGGTGGTCTAATGGGTAGAGCGTTGGACTACTGACCGGAGGGTCCCGGGTTCGACTCCCGGGCGAGGCACTTTGGGCACCTGCAGCTCCACCCAAGCTAGTTGATTTTTTGAGTACCAGATCTTCCTGGGAAACCATAACCGGCACAGGGAAAGGAACTGGCCCCCCCTACCCTGATGTGTGGATATTCACACGCCGTCGGGCTTGGTACACGGGTGAGCTCTACCATCACCTACTAAACCGACCTTCGGGTTGATTACTGTGTTTATGGTTTATATATATATATATATATTGATTAATATATATTATATATATATATAATATTAATATATATATATATATATATTGATGATGCGGAAGTACTCACGAGAGCAATGTAACTTTTGGACGGCACAATAGAACACAGAATAAAACAGATAACACGTAAAAGGACACTCACACTGTAGATGATTTAAGCTTTCGGCCTACTCCGAGGCCTTCTTCAGGTCAGACCTGAATGTTTTATTCTCTGTTCTATTGTGCCGTCCAAAAGTTATATATATATTTATATTTATATGTATATTTATATATATATATATATTTGCGGGTCGCGGTGGTCTAATGGGTAGAGCGTTGGACTACTGACCGGAGGGTCCCGGGTTCGACTCCCGGGCGAGGCACTTTGGGCACCTGCAGCTCCACCCAAGCTAGTTGATTTTTCGGGTACCAGATCTTCCTGGGAAACCATAACCGGCACAGGGAAAGGAACTGGCCCCCCTACCCTGATGAGTGAATATTCACACGCCGTCGGGCTTGGTACATGGGTGAGCTCTACCATCACCTAATAAACCGACCTTCTGGTTGATTACTGTGTTTATGGTTTATATATATTTATATATATTTATATATATATATATATAAATATATATATATATATTATATATATATGGTAGAGTATATAATATATTTTATATATATATGGTAGAGCTCACCCATGTACCAAGCCCGACAGCGTGTGAATATCCACACATCAGGGTAGGGGGGCCAGTTCCTTTCCCTGTGCCGGTTATGGTTTCCCAGGAAGATCTGGTACCCGAAAAATCAACCAGCTTGGGTGGAGCTGCAGGTGCCCAGAGTGCCTTTATATATATATATATATATATATATATATATATATATGTGAGTGTGTGTGTGTGTACATATACATGTGTATGTGTATACATATATATATATATATATATATATATACACACATGATATCGGTTTTATTGAAATAGCGGCATTATTTACCCGTGCAAAGTAATGACAAGGGCACTTTTATGTAAAATTATTGTAATTATTTTCGAGTTTCCATTGATTTCGTAGTGAAGAAATGGTGCGCTGACATGAAAGGTTTTCAATTCATTCTAAAGCCGTTCCTAAGGTTCTAATCTCGAACGCTGATTGCCATAGGAGAAACATTATCTCCTTAATCGCCAGCTATCCTAGTTGGAAGTTCTCCCTCCGACCGAAATTGGTGCAATCTAATTTGCATATTGATGGAAAATACGACTTGGGATTCGCTGAACGAACGTTCTATTTATAACTGATTTAAATCTTTGTGGTTATTAAGATTTAGGTGCAAAAGCCTTAATTTAAATTGAAAGTGCCCTGGTCTACGCTTGAATTGAATTTTAAGCTGGCAGTATGTGCGATATCAGTAAATAGTTTGCCCGTATCGATTTTGTAAGTTATATATCTCCTCACCTATTTCGTCAAATAATATTACTTAATTCTCTTCGATTGCTAAATTACAACTAATTCAAGTTAGTGTTGTCATATATGTGGTTGCAACGGTTATGATTAGATGTCAAAGTAGATCAATTAGATATAATATCCTATATCCGATAGAATTGGGTAAAACTCTTGAATTGTGAAAATACAAACATACTATATTCTGAGATACTTTGGGGGTTATGAAAAAATTCATTGAAAACAATTTTTCAATAATTCATATAATTAGTCAATATTTTTAATGACAGAAATAAATAGCATACAATTCTAATTCAAATTTTAATATATTTCCAATAATCTAATGCCTATACGTATCCTTATTTTTTCTCTATCGGCGAATTCGTGACATTCTTATCGAAATGAAGTCTTATAAATTAGTGTTACGATGTATGTTTTGTCATACGTGTGCCATTCTAAGATTGTGCTTTAAAATGGAAAACGCTACCAATTTAATAATTTAATTACTAAAGTATAAATTACCATCATAATAAAAACATATGGTAAAATAATAATTGATTTCAATGTTATTGAATATCTGAGTTACACATCTCATAGAGTAGAAGGAAAATCAAAATTTAAATTTAAAAAATCTGGATTTGATATAAACAATAGGTTTGATTACGATTTGGATCAAATTTTGACTTTGAAACATCCTTAAATTAGACCTCTTCTCAGAATTTAACAATATTGTTATATTTTCTTTTCGGGAGACACCTTAATTCCATGATTTTTGCGCTGTTCTTCTCCCCTTTTATTTTGGCATATCGTTTTCGTACGCTGGTCCCCACTGGAGTTCCAATTGAGGAGATATTTTACTTCCGGGTATGAACTTAAGTATTCGATAGGTAAAATGTTCTTCTCAACGTATTCATCACATCTTAATATCATTTTTGGGATAAAGGTATTAAAAAACCCTCTATTATTGTATTTACGATACGAATAAAATAATGTTAGTTTTGGGTATGAAAGCGTATCAGGATAAATTCAAAATACGTATCTAAATACATAGAGCATGATCCTCAAATACATTTAAAACAGAAAGCCACGTGCTCGAATTAGTTATTATTATAACGTAGTTTTCACCCTGATCAGTTTGCATTTGTTTTCTAAATATAAGTGGTTTTATTTGTTGCATATTTTATTGAGATTTTCTAAATGTGTGTTCTTTTTAATTCGAATTCATCGTGATTGTCACGGTAGGAAACATTTGATGGACTGGTGGCAGTAGCGGGGATTAGGGAAGGCGGCCAACAAGGAAGATGATTTTATGCCATTGGATTGGATATATGGGCAACTTAGTGGGAGTAGTTTGCTCTTGAAGCGAGGCGAGGAAGGTAGAGAGAAACTCTGCGATGGTATTATCTCACTCTTGACGGAATATGCAAAGTGGTCCACGGTTTGACGTCTCATCCGACCGGCGTCGTACGCTACACGAAGTGCTCTTTACGTGGCAATCCAAGTCACAGCGGGATGATTCTAAACATCATGTAACCACCGCAATTCAACCCCGGACCCTTGGAGTGGAAAGCCAGTGCCCTAAACACCGCACCAATCTGATTCCTAGAACTGTCCGAATCCGATTTTAAATGTGAAATGAAAACTTCAGAAAGTTACGACATAAATGATGTCTTGAGACCAGAACAAGTTATGAAAGAGTAGAATGCATTATAATTCTCTTGATGGGAAATGTCCTGCCTGATCTACAACCCCCAGCATGAGATGGAATTACTGAGGAATTCTATTATCATCATCATCAGTATTTTCAATCCTAGGATTGGTTTATTGCAGCCTTCCATTCGCCTCTATTTTATGTCAGTTCCCTCAATCCCTGATACCTTTTGTGTTTTACGTCTTTCTTAATTTGTCCTGTGTGCTTGTCTCATAATCTTCTTCGTGTGATGTTTCCTTCTATTTTTCCTTCTATTATATTCCCAATCAATCCATTGTGCCTCAATGTTTGTCCAATCCACCTATTTCTTCTTAGCCATAGAGTACTCCATATGGTTCTATCCTCTTATGCTCTTCTATATACTTCCTCGTTCCTCACTTTGTCCGTTTAATCTTCACCATTCTCCTCCTGCACCATGTTTCAAAGGCTTCGATTCTCCACTGGTCCACTCTTCCAATATTCCATCTCTCGGAACCATAGAGCTATATGCTCCACACGAAAGTCTTGACGAATTGTTTCCTTATTTCCAGCCTTAGGTTCTTTGAACATATTGATTGCCTCTTCTTCATAAATGCACTCTTAGTTTGGGCTATTCTTCGCTTGATGTCGGTCGAACTTCTTCCATCCCATGTTACTATGCTGCTTCCCAGGTAGATGAAGGATTCCACTTGTTCTAGTTTCACCTCTCGAATTGTGATATCTGCGATAAAAATGGACCTGAGCCCCATGGTGAAAGGCAGCAGTTTCACCATTAGGCACTGATGACGCAGACCAAGTGGGTCGGCCCGGGATCAGCTGCCACAGATGCGGGCGAGAGTGAAGTTCACGATATCGGCCGCAGTACTGCGATGTGGAAGGCAACGGGAAACCACCACATTATCCTTCCTAGAATATGTGCCATGTATTCAAAATTCTATTATATATCCATAAAAAATCGATAAAAGTTAATTATATTTTTAGAATACAGAGTACTGCTGAGGATAGATTGGTGAACCTTAAAAACCGGTTAGAAACAGCCTGAAAGGGAAAAACGGTAACGGTAAACAATTGGGATAATTAAAAGACATGAATCATAGAAGAGATATGGTAAGTAGAAATGTGAAAGAAAAAAAGAAATGGAGGAATGCTAAAAAGGCGATTGGGAGAAAAATATACAGAGGTTAAAATAAGAAGCACAGTCAAGAAACAAATAGGTCAGAGAAAATGCGATGCAAATAGAAATACGGGGGCATGGAGACATTTCAATGAAAAGATAAATAAGTAGAAGCGCTTAAAAAAAGTGTACGAGAATTTTCGGGGCTTAGTATGAAAAAGCAATACCGACGAACAGAGAAACCACTAACCTAGTAATGGAGCCAAATGAGATTCGCGGGATGTGGGGAGAAAAATAAAAGAGTTTTAGTGACAAGAGGTGGTAAATGAGGGAACCATACTTTGTCAACAAAGTCATTTTCTCATTGTAAATATCTCCAATATGCGTACACGAGTAGCCGACTGTGCTTAAGTTGCCCAAATGGCATTCCCGCAGTTCCTTTGCATTTGAAAGGAGATTTGAACAGCCGCCTTATAAATTGAAAGGATATGTGGCGTATAAGTTTAGTTCAGGTATATTAGATATAGATTGAGAAGACAACTTTGCTTTATTGCGAAAAAATATAAGGGAGAGACAATATGGGTTTGTGCTTATGAGAAAGTAATCCAGAAGTCATCGCCATCGCCAGAAGTTTAACTATGTCAATTTTGGCCCCCATCTAAGAAAATGTGAAATTGGCAGTTTATGTGGTTTATTGATCGATCATTTTAATGCACATTCAGCGAATGCATAGAATTATCAGTATAAGATTAAATTATAGGTCCAACTACCTAAGCAAATAACTGTTTGAGCTTTCAAAGGAGAGGGGAACTCGTTATTTCATTGAAGTAATATGAAAATTAGAGTAACGACAACAGTAATAAAAATAATATGTTATTTTATCTTTTATAAGTTTGAGAAGGCGTTTGACAGAGCAGGATGGTTAAAGTTGTTGGAAATTTTTCGTTAATAATTAGACTGATTAATAACGGGATGAAAAGGGCTTAATTTTGCAATAAAACCAGCGAAGGCTTGATTAAGTCAGTTGGACTTAAGATGATATTGCAAAATGCAGTCAGATGCCAAGAGGTCTGTTGTATAGTTTTCGATGCTCTTTTCCACAAATGGGAGAATTGTGCGTGAAGAGAAAACAATCAAATTAAGCGGGAATAAACTGAAGCAGTCGAAATGATTACCATATTTCCTCAAAGATTAAATACTTTACAAGTATTGCGTGGTACTAGTAGCAATACTACTAGTGGAAAAGGAGTAAACTTAGGGAAGGAATTATTTGTTAGAAAATTAATCGAAAGATAAAAAATTGCTTAAAGAAAAGAACTCTGGTCTTCGAGGCAAGAGGATGAGCAAAGGTCGTTGGCCTATGAGATGTGAGGAAACGATTGGAGAATGCACGTTGCATTGAGAGGAAGCCTTAACATATTATGCCATATTTTCAGCGTGGTTGCAGAAGAGATGGTGAAATCCGAAGAAGTGAGTGGGAAAATGTTGAAAAGTGCGTGAAAACTCATAAGATAAGGCAGAAGAGTCGCGGAAAGAAGGGAAAAAGAATTGGCCTAAATGGGACCGAGTAATGCGAATTACTAACAAATGCGTAAGGACCTAATGTAGATTCAACAAGAGGGATTTCATGTGGAAGGTAGTTCATAGAGTAAAAAAAACCACTCATAGAATTAGTAGTAGTATCCAAAATGTGTTTTATCATGGCGATCATACAAATATTATTTTAATATAATGATTCATCTAGATGTTTTGATCAGTTATAGGGCATAAACGCGTGTCTTCTTGATGCGGAACATTTGCTATTGAGATGGAGGATTGGAATGCGACGGTAGGCGAAGGAAGAGACGAAATGGGGGACTACGGTTTAGGCACGAGGAATGAACGCGGGGAGAAAGCATTTGAATTCTGCAGGAGACAGGGGTTAGTCATCACCAACACATGGTTTAGACATCACAAAAGGCGTAGGTATACATGGAAAATGTCAGGTGACTCGGAAAGGTATCAGTTAGATAATATAATATGGTTAGATACAGGTTTACGAACAGTGATAAATTCTCACAGATTCCCTGGAGTGGATAAGGACTCTGACCACAATTTATTTGTCATGCAATGTAACGTCTGTTTCAGGAAGATAAGACAGGGGTGGCGGATTAGGAAATGGAATGTAGAAGAAGTAAATGGATTAACAAGGAAGGCGTATCAACAGGCTGTAGAGAAAGTCATGGATAGTAGTAAGAGCTGAGTACTATCGAAGAAAAATGGGAATGCATCAAGAAAGTGATATCAAAAGACGCAGAAGACATTATAGGAATTGTTAACGGTAGAAGGACAAGGAAACCATGGGTTACGGATGAGATGATTAAAAAAATGGATGAGAGAAGAAAATGGAAGAATTTAAACACAGAGTATGGCAAAAGGGATCACAAAGAGTTAAATGGTACAACTGAGATGGGAACGCATGCATAAAAAAAAGCATGGTGGAAGACGCAGTGGGTGGATATGGAAAGTTTAGAGAGGAAAGTGAAATTTATGCGCCATAGTAAACACCATCGGGAACTAAGAAGGGAAAATTTGTGCTATCAGTTAAAGATAAGGGAGTTAAGATAATAGTTGACACGGAAAAGATCCAAGAGAGATGGAAGGAATATAGAGAAACACTGTATGGTAGAGAACATAGACCAACAAGGTTAGACATAGAAAAGCAACATGACGTAGATGATGATAGCTTAAGTCCAGGCATACTCGACGATAAGAGAGAAAGGTCATGAAGGAAGATGAAGTCATATAAGGCAGTGAAGGTAGAATGGAGATGGTATCTCAATACCCTTCAATAGAAGGGTATTGAGGGAGATGAATCTTAATAAGAACGTGGGGGTAGACAACCTTCCTGCCGAACTACTGAATTGCTCAGGAAAATGTGGGAGGAAGACTCTATATGGACTGATTTGTAGTTTCTATGAGGAATAAACTTGACCGGAAGATTTGGTAAGGCCAGTGTTGGTTCCTACTCCAAAAAGGGAAAGGCTACGTCATTTGAGGACTACAGAACAATAAGTTTGATATCCCACGCAGCTAAAGTTATTCTCAGGATCATCAACAAAAGGATAGAGAGTAAGGCAAATGATTACTTAGGGGATGACCAGTTTGGGTTTAGGAAGGGAAGAGGTACGCGTGATGTCATTGCAGTATTGAAATCACTAATCGAGAGGAATATAGAATACAATCAGGACGTATTTGCCTGTTTCGTAGATTTCGAAAAAGCATTTGATAGAGTGAATTGGGAAAAACTAATGCGTATATTGCAGAAAATAGGAATGGATTGGAGGGGCAGGAGACCGATCGCTCAGGTGCGAGTGGGGAACGGAGAGTCCGGATGGGCAGTGTTAGGAAGAGGTGTAAGGCAGGGTTACCCATTTTCACCGGTGCTGTTCAACGTATATGTGGAAGAAATGAATAAGGAGGCATGGGAAGAGCTGGAGGTGGGAGTGAAAGTCGGAGGGGAGTTCATAAAATCATTTAAGTTTGCTGATGATCAGGCTTTAATTTGTCATCAGCCAAGGGGTTGTTAGCATTATTGAGTGAAAGGATATTAAGTGTGACCGATATAGAATGAGAATCAATATTAATTAAACAAAGGTTATGCATTTCCCAGAAAAAAGGCTAAGCTAAACAATAGAATAGGAGGGGAAAAAGTAGAGCAGGTAGAACAGTTTACGTATCCCGGAAGTGTTTTGGACCAACACGGTCCAAGTAGTAGGGACGTAAGGAGAAGAATAGCGCTAGGCAAAGAGGCTTTCTCAAGGAGGGGGTTGATGAGGGCGACGTTGAGTGGGGAGGTTAAGAAAAGACTGGTAAAACTTTGATATGGGGTGCAGGTATGTACTGCGCGGAAAAGTAGTCACTGAAGCAGGTGGATAGAGGTAGATTGTAAGCTTTTGAAATGTCGATGTGGAGAAGAATGGAGAGGGTTAAATGGACCGAAAGGAAAATAAATGAGGAAGTACTAGGTACGATGGTTAAGGAGAGGGGTTTTTTGGGAGAAATCCTATGGAGGCAGGTAAAAGGGATGAAAGGCATATTGAGCGGCAGTGGAATGTTGAAGAAGGTAATAGAGGGGAGAATGTTGGGCAAGCGAGGAAAGGGCAGGAACAGGCTAGAGATGTTGTACGGGGTGAAGGGAGGAAGGAATTAAACATAGATGAAGAGGGACCTGATGTAGAGTAAGTTGCTGGTTTGTATTTTTTAAGGAATCACATAGTATTAATTTGATAGTTGTGTTCATCCAAAAACATACCTTAACCGATAGATTACCTATAATAATAATCATCGGCTAGACCTTCTTGTAGTGTTTTCTTATTAATTACGTTTTCTCATTTTACCAGATTTTGATGTCACAATAGGTGTTTCCGACATGAGAAAAGACGGTTTCTTAAAATAATTTCCTGAAAAACCGAAAAAAACGAGAAGAATTTTTATGATGATTTACTGGTTTCTAAAAATAGCTAAAAATTTAAATTTTATTTCTGATGACTTATTATAAAAAGTTGCTCGGTAGAATTTTTGGCGAAGCAATTTGGGTCACGATCTCTTCTTTAAGTTCCAGGTCAATTTAATCTTTGCCAAAAAACGGTTAGCGGGCATTTTTTTCAGATACTTCATTATGTCCGCCTAAAATTTGGACCTTGATGGTAGATCCTATATAGTATATCATCTAAAACAAAAAATTAATCTTTTCTACCACATCTTAGTTAGTCCTATTAACACTATTGCAATAATTAATGATTCTCTTTGCCGGACTGGGATAATAAATTGTAGTGACACCTCTCTGGTTGGTGTGCCGTTCTCATTTTTCGCTGATTACACTATAATAAATAACACATTTTTACTTTAATAATTTTAACTATAATTTGTATTTTTTTACATTTAATTTCATTAAAATTTTAACCTTTATTGTTACACTAACATTTTCTCAGGTAAGGCTCGCATCTTTAATTTTCCAGTTCACATAAAACTTAAAATGCAATAGGATATGTTTACATTTAAAAAACTAAGGTGTAACCTACCATTGTCTTAACGTGTCACAAAAAAGTTACCTCGCTTGATACATAAAATTGATCATAAATACGCATGGAAATATCTATTGGATTATTTTCAAGGCTGATAGTCCCCCTATGTCATTGAATGGCCTCTTCCAAACTCTTTGGAAGATGCTCATGGAAGAGTCTCTTTTCCATGCTTTGGAAGAGAGACAAAAATTTGACTCTAAATTAGGTTTAAAGTATTTTGCCATTTTCCCCAAAACAGGTGATTCATAAAGTTCCTGTCACTCTTGCAAAGGATGTTTAATTAATTAAATTCAGCAGTGATGAGGTGCAATCAAAATATAACGAGTAAAATTTCGAAGTCAAATTTTTTTACTTCTCTCCCGTCCTAGGTGATTATTGATTTCTTTGAAATTGATTATTATATTTCTTTGGAAAGGTATAGTTATTTATTTATTATTTTTTTGAAGATTCACGTTCTTATTCTCATTTACCCTTCCCAATAACCCCATCGATAATCCACCGATTCAGATCCATTTAAAACTGGCATTTATTCTGAGAATGAAACCGTGCGGTCCGCCCCATGCCGACTCCTCGGGAGCCTCAGGCGCTTAAGTGGGCGCTTTCAGACGGGAGGACCCGCATCTGCTTCGTGCCGGGATGATCATCAGATCACCATGTCCATAGTAACGAGCCCTGGGAACCACCGACGCTTCCGTTTAGTCACCATTACCCTCCCACCCTACCTCCCAGTCCTCGCTCTCGACGTCCCCGGGGAAATCGATATGAAGTCGACTTCCCGCGCAAAGAGCCAGAGTTTAGATGTACACGCTATACATGTAAAACGCGCCATCGCCATATGTGCTGGAGGGGCGAGAGCACTCGGCGCTCCCTCACCGAGTCGACGTTCCCCAAGTTCAGGGTCGTGCCTCTCGGATTATGAACGGCCAAGTTCGTTATGGTGCCCGAGGGAACGGGAGGTAATCTCGCGAGATTTCCCGCTCGATTAACGCCGAAGTCGCGAAAATGAGAGAATTTACGATTTAAAAAAATTCAAATTCTCCGAGCGATAGCGCTCATATGCAGATTGCCGTTCCTGTTAATTTGATGAATTAGCCTTGAGCAATTTCTGAAGGTCAATCCAGCAAGTACAATACGTTCGCTCCAATTGGACAAGTGCGGTCCTCCATGGTAAGTGGGGTATCATAATTCTCATGCATATGTCATGGCATTCTTCATCAATGAAGGCCACAATCATCCTCTTCACTAATAAAGTTTGCCATCAGAGTTATTTAATTGGCTGACAAAGGAGACAAAATCATTCATCAAACTCTTCAAAGTAGTGAAAATCTCTCCGGGTTAACATTACCAATTGACGCTGTGAAAGTTCATGGTGGGATCTTTTTTTCTTTCTACATCTACATAAATACCCTACGAGCTACCAAAAAAGGCGTGTGGCAGGGGGTGTACCACCAGGAGGAAAGGATATGGGACGAGGGGGTTGGGGTTTTTCAAATAGGTGGGGGAAGGTCGGGAGAACCTGTAACAATATATATATGTATACATATATATATATATATATATATATGTATGTATATATATACTATATATATGTATATATATATATATATTCTCGTACAGTCTCTAACCTGTACTTTAATACTTATTGTGTTGAACTCATTCCTGGGGGATTTCAACTACAAGCATTCTGGTCTCTTATCATTCTAGGACAAAATGACATTTTAGTAAACCTGTCAGTCTTGCAGTCTATCTCTCTAATTTTATATTCGGGATCTCTCCGACCGTAATACGTTGGGGTTTGTATTAAATTCTTGATGATGAATGATCTCTTCATCGGAAAAGGGCCCATCTTTAAATGTTTTTAATAAGTTTAATCTCTATTGTAAACGCCGCGGTGTAAGATAATCCCAACCTACAATTTCTGGCAAAGTAGATACGCTGCGGCGTTGGTCATAACAATGTTGGGCAAATAAGTATAGCCCCCCTCCGCTGAACTCGATCTAATTCCGAAACTTTCCAATGAACTTAGGCAATTTTTTTAATTTTCATACATCGTTCAATGCAATAAATAATTTTTTTATTAATTCGGTTTCCAACCTTTTAAACTGTACCAATATGTCCTAATTACTCTGATATTTGTAAAAAATTTCTAATGCACAACTCACAGCTCTTTCTACAGTCAATATTTCAATTTCCTCTTTGATGGCCAGATAAGCTCTCGTGCTGAATGAAGTCTGTGTAAATTTGAAGGTTGAATGTTCACCACTACTATCCTAGCCTTTAACCAAAGAAAAGAAAACGAGGAGAAATTCACTACGCATCTGAAGTATTCAGTTCAAAACTCATAAGACACAGATCGAGTAATACCTTCGTATGTGGATACGGATTAAAAATACTTGCGACCCTTTATCTTAAAAATATTAATCAACACTTAATCGGCCCACCCACTCCCGTTGTTTATCATAGTTCCGACCGTTGTCCGGAGGCCCGTATCGCATCGATTACCGTGAGGCGAAGGAGGAAATACTCTCTCTACCGGTAAGGATATAGTCCTTGTTCGAAGGTATCTCATAAATTTAAAGGTTAAAGGACGCCGGATTCTGTTTTGTGGGCACATTCAGAGGAAGGCAAATATTTGGGGTCCCTTCTCATTAATATAAAACGTGTTGGCCTGGCGGTATTCCCCGGAAGTCCCCTCAAACAATAATTCTGGCTCATCCTTCCCTCTCACGAGCGTTATGTAATCATGGCGTGCCTTTCGCAAGAGTGTTCCTCATGGTATGGTGGCTGGCTCATGCCACAAAGTCTCGGATATCCTCCGCTCTCCATTTGCATCAGGTTCCGTTTTGGCCACTGTAGCACTTTCGACAGTGCACATCCTCGACCACTCCGATTAAATTCATCGGTCGGTTTAGGATACACATTTTGTGGTCCCTTCTGACGAGGGAATATGACAGCCAATCCATCCAATTTATCGCAATGTAGCAGCAGTGGCAAGCTCTATAGACTCAAGAATGATTTGTGATTGCGCGAATATTTATTGTCATTAATTTAAAAAATTTATTTATTAAACAAAGCAGCCAAATATGGCACAAAGACTTATACATTGGCTGACATATAACATACACTAAGAAAAAGAACGGGCAAAAGAAATAAACAACAATGAAAAGTCAACAAATAATGTCAAGAACAGATGTAAGAAGGCAGGAGAGCACATGGTATGCAACCAGAGAGAGAGAGAGAGCTATGTTACTACGATCTGGCGTTTAAGGAAGGAGGTGAAAGTGTTGGGGGAGGAAGAGATGATGTTTAGGGAAGAATACTGGATGCTCAGGGAATTAAATGAGCGAGAAGTCGCTGGAATAGGGAACGTTGAGAGATCGAGAGAAGAAAATTTGGAATCTGCAGCAGCCTCAAGTTACGTGTTGGCCGAGGGATAAGTCCCGGGTTGTATTTTTGAGGGAAGGGATGCGATGACGGGGATAGCAATAAAGAAATTAAGAGTTCTGTTGAGCAACTCTAAAGTAGTTGGGGAGGCGGTCAACCAGATTGGTGAACAGCATTCTGAAATTGGGAGGGCACAACCAAAAAACACCGACCTAAGGGCAAGGGGATCACGAACGTCAGTGTGGCGGTAGAGTAGGCCGACTATTGCCATCGCTCTCCCGACAATCCTTTGAACGTGCTTGCGAAAGGTGAACTTCGCGTCAAAAATTACACTTAAATCGCAGTGAGAACTGACAGATGGGATAGGGCTGTTCGAAAGAGTGTATGAAAGCGAAAGTACTTTGCGCTTTAAAGAGAATGTCATAATAGCTGATTTGGAGGGATTAATGCCTAACTGCCAATCGGAGAACCAAGCAGTAATGGAATTAAAAGCAGATTGTAGGGAAACGGCATCAGATGTGCAATCAATCTGTCTGAAAATTTTTCAGTCGTCTGCGTAAAGGAATATATTGCATCCAAAGCGGACAAAATTGTCAATAATGTCAATTGGTCATTTTTTAAGCAATAACCAGATTTAGAACACATACTACGTAAAACTACATTACAAAATCGGGTTTATGTTCTTCAAAACAAATATATTCTGCATAATAGTGGCCTAACAGTCGAGATATTTTGTTGATGAACACAAAGATCTCAGCGACCGACACCTCTAATTAGGTCTTTGAGACCACCCATAAACGAAATAATCTCATTCCAAGAAACTGCGGGAAGTGTCGCGGCAGTAACTTTTACCGGAGTCATCATGTGGATGTGGATTACGAATCCCGGTCGAGACGAATGATTTCTACACTCTGACAATTTCAGCATTGAAAATTCTTATGCTGGAAATTCCCGGCCATATTGACTTGATGGAGATAGCAAATTGTAATCTATTCAATGAGAATAGAAAAAATACGATATGTCATTATTTCTCTCATATAAGTTAGCTCTGTAGACGAAATTTGATCATATGGTATTCTAAAAAGTGTAGATCGCATTTTACTCCTGTATTCAAGGGTAGAATATTAATATTTTAGGTATCATGTGTGTTTTGGCAACGTATCACTAAGGAAGATTAGGCCGAAAAGTATGGCTTGGATTCTAATGCAAATATTTGCCAGGTATAACGGTGTAATGATGAAAAAATATTATCTTATTTTCAAAAATACGCCCTCCGAGTCTTTAAAAGGTTTTTTCGTCTTTCGTATCGTCAAAATGGATAAATTTTGTAATAGAAAATGCCGATATGAATGTTTTGTTTTCCTTTCCAGTATTCTTGAAACCCAAAATTTCCCATTTCCTTTTTTTCGTTCCATTTTACCTTCGAGGAAAGATTTTTATCCCCGGAGACATTTTTAAACCTTTTGTTTTGGGTGGGTGCAACGACTTTGTTCCCGATACCTTGTCATGAGCAATCTCACCCCGCAGCACCAAATTTAACACTCGGCTCTGTTCGGCTCATTCCATGACATAGCACCGTTCCGAAGCGAACAACTGGCTGATGGAATATCCTCCTTCGTGCCTCTCTCTCTTTAACGCCTACAAGACGCTTTCCAGCATCCGTTCTATTCAAGCGGTGTCACCTAACTTTCGGGCGCTGGCTTAATTCCGCGACCTGGTTTCCGGCCATTTCTCAATCGCTCCTTTTGAAGTCCTGGACCACTTCTGTCCTAGTTTCACCTTCCCAGGATCTTGCTTTTAATCACGCAGGGAAGTCAGGCCACAGGAAGTACGCCAACTGTTCCGGTCTGATTTTTAACCGAGTTCACCAATCTACTTAATGGGGTGTGTCCGTAATCTTCCGGAGGATGCGTGCGCTTGCAGGAGAGGGAGCCTCGAAATGGTTATGCTCGACGACACGGGCCCTCCCACGGCGCTGAAAGGCCGGTTTAATGACTTCCTTAACTTCTTAGACTTTACCCTGACTCAGAAATTTTTATAGGGGAAATCAATACTTAAAAGGACAGCGTTCCGAACCGGGGAAGGCGGGACTTTAAGTTGCAAAGAGTGGCTCGGGAACTTAAGATACCGTCTTGCTCTTCGTCGACACTACTGATTATTGAACTTACAATTAGAGCAGGTTTATTGAGAATTATCGAGGAAGTACTCTTAAAATAGGTCACATCCAGAAAATCGTTCACCAGAAGCTGAAACGCCTAAAAAAACTAAAACTAAACAGAAAAAGACTATGTCGAAGTAAATCCTATCAATAATATAATAAGTGCACTTAAAATTTTTGTAACGAATATCAAAGATTGCAAAAGGCATTAATTTGGAAAATATTTAGAAATTTTGGACTTTATTTCTCTTTTCTACTCGATTACCCGGAATTACCTGCGTAATATCGTTTATAAAAATCAATGAACAAATTAACAACTTCGTGATGAACTGCGAATATAGCATTTTCTTAAGAATATTTCCTTTTTTATATCACTTATATTGAATTTTTAATAGTCATTAATATGTAGTAAAAAAGTAGTAATATCTAGCTCCTTTTGCGATATTTTACTTAACTGATTGATTAAAATAATTTTTATCGGCTTTGTCGACGTCTTTTTTATTAAATAGGTGATAAATCTCATTAATAATGTTCTGTTCAATGGATCAATATCATACATTTATTTTCGCTCGCTATCAACACATTCCATTATCTTCTTTATAATTTTTTTAAGTGAAAGGTCATTCAATCCGCTTTATTAAATAAAGATTGAAGGACGATGCCAATATATCCATAAGACCAATTAATTATTCATTTGCAAACCTCGGGTTAAATAAATATATGCTCAAATTATGAGGGAAATAGAGAACCAAAACTTTGTGGAATTTTATTTATTATGATATACTATAAAAGTATCGTGATGCAGACTTAGAATTCAACAGAACATATATCTATTATTCAACTAGTTCGCTACACCTCAGTATCTCTGGGAAAAATAAAAATTGCTGAAGATATCCTCTCCTCCTATACTCCAATTACATAATTTTTTCATTGATTGGGCCAATTTTTAAACCTTGTGTATCTAATTTTAGCTATCCATCATGATTAATAAAATGCCTAATTCGCTTTAGTTATCAATTTTTTTTACCCTGCAACTACAAATCAATAGTTGTTCCCATTTGTTCGAAAAGCGTTGTGGCGAATTCAATTAATTCTCATTTATTCGTGCAAACATCTATATTTTGGCATTTAAATGGAAGTTTTTCAGCAAATAAAGACTGATATTGATCTGGTCGTGTATTGACAGCAACCCTCTCCGGCATAACAGCTTATTTATATCCCTCCATTTCCATTTCTTTCCGAAAATATTTTCGTGTCAGTGGTGGTCACCATAAGACACTAATAGTTTGATAGCTGTCTGCTAATGAAATGAAATGACCTGTAAAATAGCCTCAACTGCATAGATATACAACTCTTATATATTTCAGGGAATAAAAATTAAGTTTGAGTAATTTTTGGATTTGCCTAGCTATACCGCAAGAGTGGTTGAATAATTTCGCAAGGTTTCAGTGGAACACTAGTTACGCCGCAATTCATTACCATTTCTAGAACTTTTCTTTGCAAAGTTTTTCAAAGGTTTAAAAATTATTAATTCAATTCATTATTTATGAAATCAATAAATAAAGATTGCACAATTTAAGTTGTTTCTCATCCAATTTGCCAAACATCTCATCTGGTTAATATCACTCTGTTATAATAAAACCAGCATTAAACGTATGTCCGTATACTGTAGTTCGTAAACGTTTCGTATTCATTCTGTGTCGGGTCCGTAAACTAAAAAATTATAAAAATTTTATTCTTGACCAGAACAGTTGGTGGTATTTTATTATAATATTCATGGTATAATTGTGAATGGTGAAGGGGAAAAGCAAATATTGAAACCTACGTTTTGGATAGTCTTGTTAACTTTATGATATGATTTACAATTCATATACGGCTGTCACAAAGTGATAAAGGTCGTTAATATTTCTTCGGCTTCAGAAACCAGTTGATTGCTTTAAAAGGTTTTCAATTAAATTCTTTTTACTTGAAATTCCTAACATCTTTCCTTCAAGCCAGACCTAATTAAAGAGAGAATACAACTACACTTCGCCGTTTAGATTACCCAATACGTGGTCCAACATATGAGTCAAGGTTCTAAAAGACGAAATTTTCTTTTACGCATTCTCGCAATGGTAGGAAACAGTGTGTTTTTAGTTACTTCCGGTCGTTAATATCTAACTGGAAATTTGATAAAAATCCACAATTCCATTTCTTAGAAATCATTTCTACAATTATTAACTTTTTCGTAAGGATTTCTTGGTTTTCTTGAAACAGATGTTTCTTTCTTGGGTTTCTCCGCGAATTCAGCCAGACGAGCACTTCCTTGGTGGTCGCGCCTCTCTTTCAATCAACACACCGCCCAGGCAGTCTAAATGAATGCTTAACTTGTAGGATTAAGTTTCTTTGTTGTTTCCATTTGTTTAATCTATTCCTTTGCGAGAGCGTTGACATAACTTGGGTGTTACAACATGCAGTATGAAAGCATAAAAAAGTAGGATTGATTCTTTCAAAACTTAAGTAGTGCTCTCATCAGTCCCTAAGTCTCCAAAAAGGCAGACATGCGTCACTCGTGAAAGAGATCATGAAATTAATTGGTGTACAATACTCGTCAAATGTAATGAATATTTTCTAATAACACTTGATGTTTCTGTGCGATAGATGTGGGATGAGAATCAATTTATAAAGATAAAACAAAGGTTATGCAATTTTCCAGAAATACAAAGGCTACGCTAAACATTAGAATAAGAGGGGAAAAATAGAGCAGGTAGAACAGTTTACGTATCTCGGAAGTGTTTTGGACCAACACAGTCCAAGTAGTAGGGACGTAAGGAGAAGAATTGCGCTAGGCAAGGAGGCTTTCTCAAGGAGGAGGGAGTTGATGACGGGGACGTTGAGCAGGGTGGTTAAGAAAAGACTCGTAAAACTTTGGTATGGAGCGTAGCTACGCACGGCGCGGAAACGTGGTCGCTGAAACAGGAGGATAGACGTAGATTGGAGGCTTTTGAAATGTGGGTGTGGAGAAGAATGGAGAGGGTTAAATGAACCGAAAGGAAAACAAATGAGGAAGTACTAGGGATGGTGGGTGAGGAGAGGGGTTTGTTGAGAGAAATCCTATGGAGGCAGGAAAAATGGATGAAAGGCCTATTGAGCGTCAGTGGAATGTTGAAGAAGGTAATAGAGGTGAGATTTTTAGGCAAATGAGGAAAGGGCAGAAACAGGATAAGGATGTTGGACGGAATGAAGGGAGGAAGGAAGTACACAGAGATGAAGAGTAGAGCCTGATGTAGAGTAGGTGGCTGGATTGGGTTAATTGGTATTTATTTGGTAGTTGTGTCCATCCAAAAACCCACCTTAACCGGTTGATTACCCAAAAAAATACCTGATATATGCATACGTCGAGACGATTTTCTAAATTTCAAAGACAAAAGCATTCGGCTAATTTTGACTTTAGCACGAAACATGTAAGATAGGTAGATAGTCGTATACATTTTGGAGCGAAATGGAGACTGCGGCGTCTCTTCTAATACCTAGCCCCTCGGCACACCTTTACATCATTAAACTTAAAGATAAAT
This sequence comes from Hetaerina titia, assembly GCA_037158775.1. Classification (NCBI taxonomy): domain Eukaryota; kingdom Metazoa; phylum Arthropoda; class Insecta; order Odonata; family Calopterygidae; genus Hetaerina; species Hetaerina titia. The sequence continues at coordinate 117,582,731 of CM073771.1, forward strand.
TTCACAAATTATTGGTATATAGCAGTAATATCAATACGTACGAGGGGTATGTGAAAAGTTCTCGGCCTGACAATGAAATTCTGTGATTATCCGTTGAAAAATGATTTTATTTTTCTACATATTCTCCCTTGTCTTCAAGATGGTACACCAAATAGTACCCCAAATCCCATAGTTTTCCCATCCCAAGCGCACTTTTGTAAGTTGTTGCGTTGTCCTGGAGAAAGATGATCTTTTTTTCTTCATCAAGTCCGGCCTCTTCTCGCGAATTTCGGGATCTAGCTGGTCAAGAAGGTTGAATAATATTCGTCTGTAATTTTTATGCCTTTTTAGTGGTAATCAATTGATATCTCATCACTTTCACATCCCAAAACACACTGACCGTGATCTTTCGGGCAGATGCGATCGACTTCGCTTTCTATGGCGCTGAACCCCACTGGATTCCACCCCCTGCTTCGACGGTTGTTTCGGCGGGTGATGGTGGACCCATGTCTCGTCCATGGTGACTAATTACCGCACAAAATCGGTATTTTGCCTATTGAATCAGTCCAAACATTGCTGCGAAAATCGTTTGGGCATTAACTTTTGATCAGTATTCTGCAAATGCGGCAGCCACCTTGCGCAGATATTTCGAATCACTAATTTTTTGTGAAAGATGTTTCGAAACATTTCTTCTGATATCCTGATGCGGTTTTAGCTATCTCACTCACTTTCACTCGTCTATCGTCCAACACGACATCTATCTACATCTACATAAATACCCTGCGAGCCAGGTGTGTGGCAGGTGGTGTAACACCAGGAGGAAAGGATAAGGGATGAGAAGGTTGGGGTTTATTCAAATAGGTAGGGGAAGGGGGGGAATTTATTTATTTAAATATATATCCACGCGCAGTCCCTAACCTGTACGTTAATACTTATTGTAATGACTATTGTAATGAATATTGTAATACCTATTGTATTGTAATGACACCGTCACCTTTTTGATGGTTTCCGGTGTGGTTGCGGTTTTTAGCCGCCCTTCAAGTGGGTTGTCTTCGAGGGATGCGACCACATTTTGAAAAGAAATTATCCACTTTGTAATTCTACACACTTTTACAAAGTGAATAATTTAATTTCAATATATTATGCAAATTCCATAAAGTTACTCTGGAGACAAATTTCATTTACGACCACGTTTAAATTCATCTGCCCTTTCCTTAACGATTGATATTAAAGGAACTTGGTTCCCGTGCTCCTTTTTCTACTTCGGATGAATTTTACTATGGGTCAATCCATCCAAAACGAAGAATTGTACGATCGGATGAAATTCAAGTTTTCCAATTTGAAGGAAAAGGGCGAAATACGCCTACTGCGACAAGACTACAGGACTACTTGAGATAATAAGCTGAAACCTGTCTGACGAACTAATGCCGCGTGCATTCAGGCAGGAATTATAAATTTTCGCTGAATCGGAACGCCATCTCAGTGTCAGGCCGAGGCAGTTTCACCGCACTTTCGCATTAGAACTGGCATACAATTACACAATACATATACAATAACTAACCTACAGCAGCCATGTTACGCATGAACCACATTAAGCGCAATAGACGTTAATTCCAAAAGCATTATTCATCCCCGCTTGCTGAATAATAAAGGAGTACGAGGTCCTTTCATTTCCATTCAACGCCGAAAGCCTTCTGTATCGAGCTGATATGAGACGATGCATGTCATTCCATGTATAACAAGGGAATTCACTGTTTGCGAAGGGGAAGCGCTTTAGCGAGGGTGACTCGTTTGCTTTGGTCGTGAAAACACACTTTATTCAACTTTTCTAAATGAATTCGGCGACGCAAGTCATGACTGGAATTCTATTGCAATAAGAAGATCTAGGTTTTGAGAAAAGTATTACGTGTAAAATGGGAAATCTGAAATACGAAAGCGATAAATTAAAGAAAGAGAACGATTGTAGCGTCAATTTTTATCTATGCATCAGCCCTCGGCATACCATTAGCCCATTTTAATATTTCCTGATGTCGGCGTATGGCAGGGTGTGAAATTTTGTCCATTTTCTCTCGGGGGTGACCTTTCATAGGAAATACTTCCCGCGTGAATCTCAAACTCCGCAACTAGAAGCCAAAGACAATTGTTTCTTCTCAAAACATTGACTTTGTTGAAACTATCATTTATTGTGTACATTCCAGCGAAAGAGGATTGCATTTTGAATTCTACATATGATTAGCTGTTTTAATATTACTTAAACTGTAATATTCCATTAACTTTAATATTCAGTAAACTGCAATTTTTAGAATGGTAGTCAATCTGTGGAATCCATTCGCGTTCCTAAGCTAATTCTTTTACCAAGGTTTAAACTGAAATCGTTTAAAAATTCACTCTTCATACGTTTTTCCAAGTTCGATTATTATCGTAAAACAATCGTCGATCCAAATGAATCTATCGGTCTCATAAAGTTACATTTCGGGAGCAGTTAAGGTTTGGTTGCTGTTGGGATGATTCAGCATTGCATCACAATACTTTCCTTTCGTCCAAGCGACGTTGTCTTACCCTTTCACCTGACTGGTTAAGTGATTCTATCTTCGGCGTTGTAAACGGCCGCGCAGCTTTATCATTAGGGTCACTTCCTAAAGGAGACAGAATAATATAGCGTTCTTAGTCACTGTACTTTGTTTTCAATCAGCACTTTTTTCAACAGTTTACTTCTGCCTGTACACATCTGATTAAATGTAGCAAATACCATTTTGTCACAGGGATGTTAAAATATGTAAAAGTAAAAATAAGAGGGCTAGTAGTTCTGTGGTATTTTGGATTATTCGTAACATGATTTTTGAAGAGCTTGAAGAAAAATAAATTGATGTATGAACTGCGTAAGTCCTCCAGTAAATCCATTTTGAACGATAAATTATGAAATGCTCATATTTTAATCGTAGAAAAACTTTGAATTTTTGCTCGAAATTCAACGGTTTCCCTAATGTACCTATTTACTCATTAAAAGCAACAGAGAGGCAACTGCGTACACCTGTGTGAACGTTGTTGTCTATCGCATTTGATGGATTCTATGGAATGAAATCCTAGTCAACACGATGTCAATCTGTTTCGATAGGATTCGAAAAACGACTTTGGTTTGTTGATAATGAGACACGTTACCAGTCAATAGTGCGGGAAGTATGCATTTTGAGCGCATTATAGAGAGGGACATATTTTTTGCACTAATGCCCTTCTTAAAGATGTGTAAACATACAGGAACGGCTCCCTTTCCGCTTTATAACTATGGAAGCCATAAACCACTCAGTAAAGGCGATGTATACTTCAGCTGGTCAATCTTTTTTTTCTTTGCATTCGTCACTGTCGTAATGGTACCATGGCTAATGTTACGAGGTCCATTGTACTCTACTAGAAACACAGGGTTGATAATGATAGTCTTGAAGGCATGGGTGATCTCGCGTGATTCCATTGCAATCTCAAGTATCTTACTATTTTTGCTAAAAAATAAAAAAGTGGATCGGATATTCCAAGCAATGGCCGATTTCGATTCGTGCGTTTCTCAAAAGTCCTTCCTTAAAATCGAAGAAACACGGAGGAACTGCATCAAGCTCGTCTGTTTGCTCTCTTTAAGTTTCTCAGTGATACTTTCCTATACAATACATGTAATGTTTGTTCACTACAGCACCGAGGAGTCCCTCAACGCAACGATTAACCTCTGCTGGGCCACATACATCGTGATGCTGCAGGTGCAGTTTTGCGTTATTCTCTCATCGATTCGGGTTCGAATATCTTGGCTGGGTGAGACTATCAGTCTAGCCGCCAGGGAAACATCTTGTTCCCATATCTACAAATATGCAAACGACTTAAAGCGACTTGCGCCCGAGATTGGGGCAACCAACAATTGGGTCGAAAACTTGGCAGAACGGCAAGCTAAAGTGAATCGAATATGCGTTGACACTCATGGGGTTTATGGGATCAATTCCCTGATGCTGGCGTTAGTGTGTTTCCTGGACAACATCTTCTGGTCATTTTTTGTTGTACTGCGCCTTCACTACAAGAAAGGTTTCGGTACTTCAGGTTTCTTCATCTCGAGTTCGTGGACCCTCTATGGGGTGATTTTGCTGCTACTGACCATAATTGCTTGCGAATCAGTGCACAAGGAGGTAAGTCTGAAATCACAAGCATGCAATCATCTATCACCACGGAAGATTTGCCATCTTATTTTAGATATAGTCAATTATTCATATGATTTTCTTTTATATTCAGAAGAAATATTTCTCAGCAGATATTAACACTGTGTTATACTCGTGCAAAATTATACAAATAAAATAGAATAAATTTCATTTTACAGTTAATTATACCAATCTAACCACTTTTATGTTTGTACATCTTTATCACGTACCATACTTGAAATGCACATTTCCCTTCAGCCATGTCCACATGTGTTTAAGACTCAATTAGCACACATTTATATCCATACAACCACCCGCCAAAAGGTGAACACACATTCATTCAAATGTATATATATACAAACACACGGATACAAAATATTCAACACACAGAAACATAAAGGAAGGACACTCACAGTATGTATTGACGTTTCGACGGCCCGGCCCTCGTCATCAGAATGGCGTTGTCGGGGAAGAGCGGAGAGGACATGTGCAGGAGAAGGGTGATGGGAGGAGAGGTAAGGGGCCAATAGGAAGCGGACAAGGTGGGGGAGGGGACAGTAGGCAGCATTGGATAAAATCAGTGGGCTTGATTCAGCCCGGGGGGTTTAAAAGACTGGAGCACCCATCTCGCGGGTTCTCCCCTCTATGCTGCTAGCGGAATTGGGAAGGGTTTCAATCACCGAAACGGAGAAGCAGTCATCAAAAGACTGGTTGTGGGAAGCAGTGTGAGTAGAGATGGGATAATTAAGGAAGGTGGGAGATTTGGTGGAATAGCGGTGGTTATTCATTCGGAGGGAAAGGGTGGTCGTGCATTCACCCACGTAAAAGGCAGGGCAGAAGTTACAGGAGAGGCATTATATAATGTTTTTAGAGGTACAGGTGGCTTTGGGTTGGTAGTTGGTAATAAGGGACGTGGAGGATCTTAGAAGATGGCCGCATTTACAGCGTGGGCGGTTACATGATGCAGACAGTGGCGGGGAAGAGACAGGGGTGGTCGTAGGTGGTTTTTTTGACCTGAAGATGTCTCGCAAGTTTGACGGGCGTTAAACGAAACGGGGGGAACAATGTGGGAATAAAGGTGATGTAGATTGACTATTGTTAATAATTGAGAAGAGTTCACGGATTATATGTTAAATTTTGTGGGTTCCGGGGAAGAAAGTGGTGATAAGGTGGGGGCATTTTGGGAGGTTCGGTTCGAGGAGAGGAGTGTATTGGGTTGACGGTTTGAGAATTTTCCTGTTGAGCAGTTTTTCTGGGTTAACCCTGAAATTCTGAAAGAATTATATATACACCCAGTGTATATATGATTCTTTGACTTTCAACAATAGCCACTACATTCAAATCGAATGTTGCGTCATTGAAATTCAGTAAAATCCTTCAAATGGCAATCTCTACCTTGGCCTTCTTGAATAAGTTTACTCTCCCAATGCACCCTGAAACCCTTCCCTTGGCTCAGACGTAATGATGAAATGTTCCTTTTTCGGCAACATGATAGTTGTAAATACATCAAGTACTCACTGAAAGACTTTATCTGTTCCCTCAATATAAAATCTTCTGTATCCTTCAATTCCACCATTTATTTCATTCAAGTCATTATTTAGATGTTCAAATCTCCCTCCTACACAAAAAATTCCATACCTCAGTCAATATCAAATTAACTAACAAGTAATTATATTTTCATTAAAATATCTGTTATCCTGTTCTCACTAAACACTCAATTCTGTATTCCCTTTCTATCTGAGGACACCGTATCTGCAACAACCCTGATTCCCTAAAATAATTCCTTTCAAGACTTCATACCTGTCTCATGCGATGTGGCTATCCGGACTCCATTTCGCAAAGAAAATCCTTAAACACTCGTACACCGCTAAATTACCCCATTAAAAAAATATGACAGTCTATCCATCTGCGCAACTTAGTTCCCTGGCGTACAGTTCCTAAAAAGCATTCTTAGAGGTCTTTCCCATCCTCTTCCACAGTGAAACCACCGTTAACCTACTCTCCAAATGCTCTACTGTAACATTTCAACCTCCGGCAAATGTTTATAATACTCTCAAATCCACTAGACCTCTTTCTAAATCCACTCCAATGCCCAAAACCCCACGACTCCATGAAATCGTGTTAGATGCCAAACTTGCTCCATTCTTGTAACAAACCCACAACAACACCTTCTCAAATATCTCCCGTCTTTCTCGGCGTATTCCTGTATTTCTCAAAATATCACCCATTTCCTACAATGCACCTTCTGCCCAGGCCAATGTCCCTCAATGTTAGAGTCAACAACCACAGGGAATCCTATAACCCATCCATCCAATCCACTCCCCTCCCAATTCCCAGACACCCAGCCACCCACCTCAACTAATATTTCGACACCCGCCACAGAGTACCCATTATTGCCTTCCTCCGGCCAATACACACACCAATTCAATTGAAGCCCCTAGAATTTGCTTGCTTCTATCTCTTTAAATTCTGCTATCCCTGCAGAGACCAACTTGCTCCCTTTAGCTGATACCTCCGAAACGCTCATTGACTGCCCGAACGGGCTAGTACGTATAAGCTGTAAACGTAAAGGTGAGTGAAATCTCACCTTTGCAAAGGTGGCTGGGACTAAAAAAATATCGAAGTGAGTTTGGGTGCGTCTGCTGGGCTGTTGAAACAGCAAACTCCCGATGGATGCGCAGAGCATTCGCAGATGGGATTCGGGCAGCAAAGATGAGGGCCAGAGAGGTTGGTCCGACAGCAATCAATTCACTTTAGGTTTTGATATAATAATATATAGGTTTAAGTACTGCGATGTGTTTGACATATCTATTTTCCTGGGATTAATAACCTACCTGTTTCTTAGTTAACTTTTAATTAGATCTACGTAACTCAGAAAAGGCTGGCTGTACCTGAATCGTTCAAATAGCTTTCATTCTTTCTAGTAGCTAGCTATAAAAAGCGAATTCTTCTCTCCACCTTTATCCAACATATCGTGCCATTGTATTTCCAGAGCTATTTTATACGGGATATACTCATTCATTCTTTAATATTACCTTATATCTGGAATTTTTTTAACCAAGTCTTGAAACCCTCCAAGTGTAATCCACATTTTGCATTAACGTAATATGTCAGACCGTAAAAATAGTCTTTGGTAAACAGAGCTTTGGTGAAAGAGAAGTAATGACGTATGAAAATGCATTCGTTTAATATTTAATGCATAAATGGTTGTGAAACTCAAATCGGATGAATACCTAGGCATATCTTCCTGAGCATTCCCTTCAGCCAACAAATTGGGAAAAAAGAAGGAAAGTTATCTTTCGAGTACTTCTCATCTTAAGCTAGAGTCTGGTAGAGCATTCTGCCTAGTTAATTCACGTCCTTTTAATGTTTTCGATCCAGATTCCTTAGAAGGAATATTTTTGGAAATACTATGACGTATAGCTTCTCGAAACTTGCACGAGCAGAAACGATATTCATGATTTGTGAAGGGGGTTGGGGAAATTTAGAGAAATTCTGTAAACTTTTGAGATAAATATAGAAAAGAAAAGGCTTCATCTACATCTACATAAATACCTTGCGAGCCACCAAAAGGTGAGTGGAAGGGGGTGTAGCACCATAAGGGAAGGGTAAGGGATGAGGGGGTTGGGGTTATCTAATAGGAGAGGAAAGGTGGGGGGGAACCTGTAAGAAAAATATTTATATATACATACACATATGTATGAACATATACATACACATATACATATGCATATCCTCGCACAGTCCCTAACCTGTACGTTAATAGTTATTGTAATGAACTAACTCCTGGGGAATTCCGACTACAAGCATTCTGGTCCCTTATCGTTCTTGGAAAAAATTACATTTTAAACCTGTCAGTCTTGCAGTCTATCTCTCTAGTCTTATATTCGTGATCCCTTCGACCGTAATACGTTAGGGTTTGTATTGTATCCTTGATGTCATCGGAAAAGGGCCCATCTTTAAATGTTTTTAATAAGTTTAATCTATATTGTAAACGCTGCTGTGTAAGAGAATCCCAACCTAAATTCTCTAGGAAAGTGGATACGCTGCTGGGTTGGTCATAACAATGTTTGACAAATCTAGCCCCCCTCCGCTGAACTCGATCTAATTCCGAAATCAAATTTATATTTTGAGGATCCCATATACTGGCAGCATACTCTAGGTGGGGCTTGACCAAGGCAAGGAAACATCATTCCTTCACCCTTTCGTCGCATTTACCTAGCACTCTTTTCACAAATCCCAATGTTTTATGTGCACAACCGCATATTTCTCGTATGTGTGTTCCCCAGGACAGATCGTGAGTAATTGCTACACCCAAGTATTTAAAGGAATCTACCCTCGCGATTTTGGTTTGTTTCACTTTGTAACTATAAGGGAGGGAATTATTCTTTTCCCAAAAATGGATTACTACGCATTTTTTTTAATTTAATTCCAATTACCATGTATCGCACCAATTTTGAATTGCATCTAGGTCGTTGGCTAACACGACTCTGTCTTCGTGACTTCAGATGTCCCCATAAATTACTGCATCATCGGCGAAAAGACGGAGCTTGCTATTAACTACGGTACTGAGGTCATTTATGTAAATAAGGAAAAGGAGGGGACCTATGACACTTCCTTGTGGTACACCCGACGTGACCTTGACAGTATCGGATGATACACCGTCCAGGACGACTGTTTGGACATGATAACTTAAGAATTGTTTAATCCAGTGAATAATACTCTCGGGTATTCCATCAGTTTCCAATTTCGCCAGTGATTTGCAATGAAGGACTTTATCGAAAGCTTTCTTAAAATCTAGGAATATCGCATCAACTGGAATATTACTTTCACCGGAGTTCAATATATCATGTACAAAAAGTGCGAGTTGATTTTCGCAGGATCTACCCTTACGGAAGCCGTGTTGGTTATTAATCAATAAATCTTGGCTATCGAGGAGCCTCTTTATGGAACTAACAATGATGTGTTCAAGAATCTTACAGGAAATGGAAGTGAGCGATATTGGCCTATAATTACTGGGGTCCTCCCTGTCTCCGTTTTTAAATATGGGTGTTACAGAAGCTACCTTCCAGCCGTTTGGCACGCTTTCTTCTGCTAAATTATAATTAATCATATCGTAGAGATAGTTGACAATAAATCTCCCCAGGAAATGTACTATGCTATGAAGACTCTGATTGTTAACCCATATGACAATTGTGATTCCTAAACTTGGAAGTATGTCTCTTTGGCAGTGATGTTTAAATTGTATAATGACCCCCATCGTGCTATGGTTGGAGAGGTCATGTCAATCAAATTAGAGAGATGAAGTGTAGAACAGATAGATTTAAGATGATATTTTTTCCACAAACGAAAAAGAATCAGAATAACACTGTCCGATCGAGGTAGGGGTAAAAATATTCGGGTCAAAGTAGTTTGGTGTGTATTCAACCCCTGCTATACACCATAGCGGTGGCTTGCAGGGTACTTAAAAACACAAAAACGCAAATACAAACAAACCTGAATCCATTATCTTCTTTAAAACTTTTTTTCCAATTTCGGGACGAGTTCCTCCACCATGGTCCTTATTTCTAATGTGTCTTTGATTATTAGAAAGAGAAAATATTACAGTATTCAATATAACATTTTTTGTTTCATGTTTGAAGTACAACCTAAGTGCCAATTTAAATTTCTGATGAATCATGGCGTACGGTTAAGTACTAGTGCTTCATGACGTTCGATATTTTCAAGTTTCGTTGTCTCACACTTTTGACTAAGATTTTTTCACGGACAGACATGCCAGAAATCGCTGAACTACTTGGAACCCGATCGAGCAAAAAAAAATAATATAACCAATATTTCATGAATATTTTTGCTCACAGATTAAATTCATTCATTCATAATTGTGTCCTTGAAATATAATACCATGTACAGTCTTTTGATTTTATATTAAAAGACAATACAGCAACTGTGTGATAGTATAGGTTTCTGTGGGCACACGTTACATTCCAAATTAAAAAACAACGTTAAAATTGTTAAAAAATCGTATTTCAGTGATGACCAAGGTTTAAATAAAGCTAGTGAACTACAGTATGTCTTGCGAAAGCCTACAGTAACGAATATATTTGTCCCTATTTATCTCCGTCAGCATTCCCTTAACTTTGACTGAAAGCCTTTCCGTGCTGAGACGTACGTATTAAAGAGGATAGATACTTAGCTTGTATGCTGGTCATCGTATGAAGATCACTACAAGTTTTCCAAACTTAGTAATAATGTATTCCATCCATATATTTTCCCATTTTTACTTCATTGATGCTCTAGTTTTGTATTTATCGTTATTGAGTGGACTTAAATATGGGATGAGTCATATTCGAGTGGACTGAATGCGAGGATAAGTCATTAAATAATTCGCAAACCTCAGGATTGCTTATACCACGTTTAAAGTCCGCGGACATATTTTGGCAGCAGGTAGCAGCATATGTTAGCTTGTCGCAGAGACTGCGTGAGATTTCGCAGTTAGTAAGTGGCAGCCAGTGCAAGGAGGCGGGCGTGCTGCATGAGAGCACAGAAGAAGAACATCCACCGTAAAGTCCCAACTTGGCCTCCAGTGATCTTCATCCGTTCGGGCCTCTAAAAATCATCTAAGTGGCCGTAGTCCGTAGAGGTTACTTGTTAGCTAACAAAAGCACAAAAAAACAAAACAGCTAACAAAAGACTTCTTTGCCGCCGACTCGTAAGGAGACGGGATGAGTGCCTGTATGCGAACAGGGTGAACATGTAGAAAAGTGATATACATTTCAGGAAGTTAGTTACTTTGATTATTATTGCCTCTGCCTTTATCCAGTTTAGCGAGTTATTCATTGAATAACCCTTTGGTATGCCTGTAGAATTTTGGCCCCTTTTTCTCCTTTGTTTATCTAAGTTAGTTCAGATATCCATGTCATAATGCCTTCAGGAAGATTTTTGAGTCACTGAATTATGTATTTCATAAAATTTTTCTGCGATATATTTCTGTATAGTTTTAAAAAACAACGGCAGAGAATCATGTTTTATCCTGTTGAATAAAAACTTGACAAATCTTCGTATTCAAAATTGATTTATCTTGAACTTCAAATTAACCGACTTTACCAGAACAAACTTTTTGTGGATAATAAAGACTACATATTATTCATAAATAATATAAGCTTTAAACAATTTCATATTGAATTTTTATAATTTTTATAAAAATTTAAAGATTTCGTAAAAATTATATATAATGATTTTAACCATTTCTACCGTGGATTTAATGTTTATTCATGCTAATACATGTAATATCTGCCTTAACACTTCAACAAAAAATTAGACCAGAAAGAAATCAGTATTTCCACAAGTACATGTAAATCAATGAAGGTAAATAATGTGTGAAAACCCTAGATACATTGGCGTATTTATGAATTCCAAAACAGACGGAGACTGTCTAGTTAAAAATCATGATTTATCAATAATCTTTAGCTACCTAAATAGTATCTAATATTTCTAATTTTAAGAATACACTGTCTTGTGATGGTGGTATTTCTGCTCTAAAGCAAGGGAAACAGTTGTGACTATTTGTTTCCACGTTAAAACGACCTCAATGATCAAAGGAACGTTGCAAAGGGTTGATTTGATCGCCAAATGTAAAACGTGATAGAGCTTTCAAGAGAGATAATGCTAGCCATAAAATCTAAATATTTGGATAAACCAGGGGAGTAAATAGGCATCATCTGCGATTGCTAATCGAATTCATTTCCTCCATTTCAAGCTTAGCAGTGCATTCTATAAAGATATGCATTGACGAAAGCACTGGTAGCCCAGTGAAGATAATTAGTGCTGTCTTCTGTGAGAGGACGTGCATTCAGAATATCAGCTGCCCCGAATAACATCCACCTGCATTAGCTGCAATCCTTTGTAAACGACGTGAATCACGCAAATTTTCCCCTGAACTGGGGAAAATTTGCGTGACGGGATTTCTCGAAGAATTTATTCATGAATAGGAAAACATTTACAATTTTACAACACTCAATTTAATATATTGGTATGTCCCCCCCTCCCCCCCCCCGATGGTCCTCACTTCAATTGAGGGCTCAATGAGGAAAGATTCAGGGCAATATATTAACGGTTTTACAATTAACTCGCCTTTACTTAACTTATTTTTCCGTCAAAAGGTATCTGAAATTATAATATCTGCTCTAAAATGTGAAACAAAATTTGATGTCATTTGCGAGTCACTCCCTGGAGTATGCATCAAGATATTGAATACAGAAATATCCATTGGTATCAGGAATGAAGTTTGCTTTTGTATTGAACTTATTTTTTTGCGGTACTAATTATTGATGAGGAACTGTTAGAGTCAGTGTTTATTAAAGAGTGTTGTACCCGTAGAATCATAGAACACGATACCAAACGCGTGCATAATTGCATCAAATTCCGATTTTTGCCAATATCAGCTGAATAGTTCTTGTGTTCTGCAATATGATTGCTCTTATACTTTTAATGACTTTTCAGAGAGTTTTAACGCCTGAGTGACGTAAATTATAATGTTCTTTATACAGCGATCGTTCCTAAAGTAATGCAATTACTTTTTAAAGTAATTTATTGAAAATATTTGCACAAACACTTAAAATTCTTCAAAGTACTGTCCTTGGGCCTCTAAGCATTTTCTCCAGCGACTCTGACATGACCAGTACGGGCCCTGGAAAGCGTTTTCGGGGACCTGTCGCAAGGTCTTCGTCACGGCTGATTGGATCTATTCTCTGGACGAAAAACGGGTTCCTTTCAGAACTGCTTTAATCCGAGGGGACAAACAGAAGTCTGCTGGGGTGACGTCAGGACTATAGGGGGGGAGAGCGTTGGCACCTGGCTGTTGGCCAGGAACTCGCCCACTCGTAGCGCGAAGTGGCAAACACCTTGGGGACGAGCTTGGCGCACACTTTCCTCATCGCTAAATCTTCAGTAACAATGTAACAAAAATAAACGACAAGTTCAGTTTATTGGCAACCATCTTGATGCTCAATCGACGATCAGAGGCCAACAATGGTCGAACACCAGCCACATTGTTGTCGGTTTTACTGGTTGACGGCCGCCCAGAGCGTTGTTCGTCGTGAACTTTTTTAAAGGTCTTTAATCACCTCGAAACTTGTGAGTAGGACAGAGCAGAGTCCCCGTAAGCCTCGCGAATCATTTTATTTGTCTCCTCAAGAGATTTTTCAGTTTAGTGCAAAACTTAATAATCGCGTAGCGTTGGTCGATCTTCGATTCCATTACTTTACGTGACACGGTCGGCGTGCAGAGTTTTACAATAACTTACGTCCTCCCGCTTCCATCGCTTGGAGAGCACTGAGACCGTTTTCGCGGTAAAGCTTAGCACCCCCCCTCACCTACTTCAAGGGATTCGCACTCCACCAACAGCTGCGGCGCGAGGAAATTAATTGCATTACTTTCAGAACGTACCCTGTACATACAACCAATACTTGTGTGGACGCAGTTGTCTGTGGGAGGCACTGGAAAAAATATGTTTATTCCGTCAATGAATAAAACATCCTACTCTAAAGAAAATTACCATGTCCAAAACATTTCGAAGTACTGCTCGGCAGCGATAATTATATTGATTTTCAAACAGAGGGAATTTCACTCACTTCCGTTTTTATAACCATATTCTCTTTTACCTTCATATATTTGTAAGTATTTAATTGGATTGATTTCACACCTATTGGAAGTCCTTCTGAGCAGGACATTTCGTCGGAGGAGTTTCCCTGAGAGATCCAACGATGGGACTAGAAGTCATCAACAGCATGTAAAATAGGTCTTCAACGGAGTTGTTTCTTCAGGTTTTCTCCTGAAATATTCTCAGTCTACGTCCTTCTTTGCATCGGAACTACATGCTATTTTCAATGGAGTGCCAATAATGTCAGCAACACGAATTCTGTTCTCATGCACTGACTTTTGGTGGAGCCCAACAAAATCAAACCAACTCTTCCGCCATCTTCGGAGCTATTTCCGATACGGGATGAGAGGAGAATCGTAGATTTAACGCAAATACCTTAATAAAATTAGCGTCCACTCCCCTCCCATTTCTTGGGGCTTTCAAGTTTGTGTCCGGGAAGAATCTTTTCGCTCTATTGCTATCATTCTCCGATCCGATGCGGATCAGGAAAAACTCTAAGGAAAGTTTGAAAGGCATTTTGAAAGAGTGTTTAAACTAATGTGTCACCAGAAGCTAATCTCATTAATCGAAAACCACCATACGGCATACACTTTTGTTATCTAAGCCATATTTATTTATAATTTTATCAAAATCATAAAATATTACCCAAGAGGGAAACTATGGCCTACGTCATTGGGTCCACTCTCTGCCCTGATCCGATACTATTAAACTATTTAAGTATTTCTTTGCCAAGATCGCCGCTCCGGTGCTTCAATCCTATTTTAGCTATCCATGCGTTTTTTCTGCAATTTATAATCTATGAAAAATGTGAATCACGCACCCAAATATCCTTATACATGTATGAAGTGTTGAAACTCTATAGAGAAACGCTTATCTTGCAAAATTAATGTTACCATCTTTCTCAACGTCGTTCGAAAAGGGAGAATCAGCTCTAAGCATATATCGCTTACTTTTAACGATGCTTGGCTCGGTTAGGTGCCTTTGAAAAATAAAGTAAAGACAATCAAATTCACATATAGCTCTCTTTTGCGTAGTGTTAATAATAGATTGAATTATTATCGCCTCTATTCAAACTGGCATACAGTGTAAAAGCTAAAATTTTCATATTCAATGAAATTATTTATTGCTCTGTGAAATTTGCATTTTTGAGATTTCTCTAGATACACGCTCAAGAGAAAATGCAGAAGAGAGAGAATGGACCAATAAGATATAATCTATATTTTAGCAAACATGTTTTAAATCGTGAAGAAATGAATTTTAGTGGTTTCTGAAGAAATCTCGTGGGAATTTCACTTAAAAGTAAGAGGGAGAAGAAGTATTTGATCATTCATCTGAAGATTAAAGTCTGAAACTGGATGATATATTTCTTCTCCATTCTTCATAATTTAATGGAGCATTTTATGCATTTTCGGTTAAACGGGTACACTTTTTAATGGTCTGATTTGCCAATAGTTATAGCGTAATTTCCATAGAACACCTAATACTACCTTGATCAAAAAGTTCCCGGAATGTATTCAGAAAATTAAAAATACAAGTTTATTCATCTAAATCTCTATTGTCCCCTTCAAAGTAATCCCCATCGACTGCAACACACTTATGCCAGCGCTTGATCCAATCCTCGAAACATCTTTTATATTCGGTTTTCGGTATGTCCATCAGTGCTTCCTGCGATTTTTCCATTACTTCCTCTCGGCTGCTAAAACGCGTTCCCCGTAATGGTTTTTTAACTCGATTGAACAGAAAGAAGTCACAGGGAGCCAAATCAGGTGAATTCGGTGGCTGTTGGATGGTATTTGTTGCATTTTTCGTCAAAAAATTACGAATAATGATAGCACTGTGCGACGGTCTCGACGCACTGTGCGACGATTTCTGGTCTCTTTCGGCGAATTGCTTCACGCAAACGTCTCATAACGCCCAAATAATACTCTTTGTTTAGTGTCTGGCCTTCTGGCAAAAATTCATGATGCACTACACCGTTGTAATCCATGAAAACCGTCACCATTGCCTTCTTTTTTGACTGAAAACGACGTGGTTTTTTTGGTCTCGGCTCATTTGGTGAACGCCATTCACTTGCCTGATGTCTGGATTGCGTGTCGTACTCATAAACCCACGTCTCGTCTCCAGTAATGATCCTTTTGATGAATGTGGGATCGGATTCAGCCTCGCAAATCATGTCTTTTGCGACGTCAACACGGTCTCTTTTTTGCATGAAATTGAGGTCTTTTGGCACCAACTTTGCTGCTACACGACGGAAACCCAAATCATTAACCACAATGTCTTGGGCGGATCCATAGGCAATGTTCAAGTCCTCCGCTATTTCTCTGATGGTTAATTTGCGGTTATTGACCAACATTTCTTTTACTTTATCAATTTTTTCACCGACTTTCGATGTCGATGGTCTGCCACTGCGTTCATCATCTTCGATTGACTCACGACCACTTCTGAACCGCTCGTGCCACTGGTAAACGACCGTTTTTTTTAGAGAATCGTTGCCGAAACACTTTTCCAACATTTCCAACGTCCGTGCGCCACTAAATCCGTTTTTTACGCAAAATTTAATACAAGTTCGTTGTTGCAAATTTAAATCCATTTCTGCAATTGTAAAAAATCGCCAACACACACAGAGATAGATGTACTCTTGGCTACGTAACTTTTGCAAATGTCAAGTTATGACACTAAGATTTAAAGGGAATATCAACAACAGATGTACCAATTTAACAAAAAAAAACAGAACTCAAATCGGAACGATGGGAGCGCCACACGGTGGTTATTCCGGGAACTTTTTGATCAAGGTAGTATGGTTTGAACATTTTCACAGGTTGATTCCAGGTTCATTATAGCATATAAATTCGCTGAGCGAACGTTAAGGGTGTTCAATCACGACGGATTATTCAGCTTTGTGCACCTGTTGCCCATCTAAAACACTCCATCAGTTGCAATCCCGCTTTCGAGGTGGATTAATCATTTCACGTGCGTTTACTTCATCTCTATGTCTTTCTTCATCTTCTAGCTTGCGCAAACTAGGATGCAGATTTGTTAGTTAATTTTAATGTTACATAATTGAAGTGCTTTCTGTTCCATTGGGCGCCAAGATTTCTATTGGCTCGAGTCCTTGTAACTGCGTTGTAATCCTTGAATTTCAGGACGTTTACTTCGTCCCCAAAAATCTTTATTTCTTTGATAAATACTTCTTTGGTATTCCGTTGTATCTTCTTAATATGTGCCGAATATGATCATCAAAATTAACTCAGTATCACCGGAAGAATCCCTATTAAATTAAAACTGGTGAACACAAGACGAAGACTTGAGGAAGCATTTCATTAGGTTAAGTCCCAAAAGAGATTATCAAATAGAGTCGTTTATCTACCCTGGTAGCCTGTTGTGGAAGGTAGTTTTTTGATGGACACTGAATTTTCAAGGCTACACTTATTAGCCTCGTACAGTACGACACAGCCAATTTCTGGCTCTAAATTCCATCTCAGTGTTCTTTAGTTTCGCACTTTGTATCTCCCTCCATTCCTGTCACCATACTTACTCTTTTCCTCACCTGCCTATTTTTCTCCCCTCCATCACAGGTTTCAAAATTCCACCTCCATCAAAATACTCAGCTTCCTCTTTCTCTTCATTCTTTATTCCTTCCCATAGTCCCCTCTTCTCCCCCACCAGGCCTAGGACTTCTTTCTGTCTTTTTCTTTCCGTCCATTTTAACTTTTCCATCCATCTGTACACCAACATTTCAAAAGCCTCCAATCTTCGCCCATCATAGAACTTTGAAAACCAAGTTTCCCCGCCGTAAAATAAACAGCATTCCACATCTAAACTTTAACAAGTAATTCCCTTGCTTCAGTGCTCAACTGGTCGATATCTCAATCCCCATTTCATCTTTATAGGTCTCCATAGGGAGACTCCCGCTCTAGTCTTTGTCGTGTAACTTGTGGTTGATGACTGGAATAACCCCATTTTGTGTTCCTGTGTTTGTTAAATCGACATTTATTCTCGTAATATAAATGATTTTCACTCAATTCTATGTTTGTTACTAATTTCATAACTTATGAATTTATTAAATTTTACTGCACCATTGTCGCCATTCCAATGGAAATGTCAATTTGGACGTATTTTGGTCCATTGTTAAATAAATAAATGAATAAATTAAATTGATGAAACAAATTAAAAATTAAACAAATATATGTATATATCAATAAATATTTCTTTCTCTTACCCACCCTCAACTTATCTCCATGGAATTACGCATTCCCCTCCCTTCCCTGAACCCAAACTAATCATCTCCTAAGTACATGTTAGCCCTCTCTCCCATTAGCCCTCCTATCCCATTCCCTCAGTTATGCTCGCAAGTACCACCTCAGCAGCTTGCAAATCCGTTTTATTTTCCTTCAACCCTGGCATATGGCTGCCTTTCCCTTTTTTTGACTGGGAAATTACACTAATTCTATAAAATCTGCCGAACAAATTTCTCCCTCATAAATTCTACAAATCAGTCCATAAAAACTCTTCCTTTCACTTTTTTTCTGAAATCTTTACTAGTGCCGAGTGGGTGACATCTGGCTTATTTTATTTCACCTCGGATAATACCAATTTTCTCATGCAAATAATTATTCCTGAGCCTAAGCCATTCTCATCTACGTTGTAATCCCTTTCCTGGTCTTAATTTGTTGGCCTAATATCCTCACCATAGAGATCCTATAGAGTATTCTTTCTATCTATTGAATCCTTTTTGTTTTGATAAATAATTTTCATCCCGTATATCCAATGAAGAGCTAAGTGGTGTTTCCCTTTTTCCTCGTTTTTTCCTGGAAGTTCTTTGACCTTTTGTGCAACGAACCAATTTTTTTAAACCCTCCATACCCTTGCTGTGAGTCTGTCTCCAGCCGCATTTCACTCGTCTTATAGTTTCCTGCCTATGTGTCATTTATCCCTTTTCATAATTATAATAATCCTTTTGAAAATAATATTATGTTAAAGTATTTGTTCGTGTCTATATATATAACAATGAAATTACTTTTTGCCAATTTAACTCTCGGGCAAACGCATTTTACATTCCATTGCAACATAAAATACTCTTCATTAAAACTTTCGAGGTCCTTTGATAATTACCTAAATAGATAATGAGCAAAACAATATTCTTCACCGGGAAAGGCTTTCGTTGTTGTCACACCAAAATTACATATGTACGAGATTATCGGCAGCATTGGAGGGATACATTTACGCCTTATGTTAGAAAAAGCATTTTTCCTACACATTAAAAGGTTATTTATTTAATTATTTTAAAGTATTATTCACACATAGCAGTACCGCCAATTTACGGTGAAAAATATGACAAACATTAAAGAGGACAAAAGGACAATAACAGCATAACAATAACAACGAGAGCCGAGCATGGACCGGGGAGAAATTAGTTAGCCTATGATATGAAAGCAAACATTTGAAAACTGCCAACACAAATGCAAACCAAAAGCCAAAATGTCATTTTTAAAATATGATACAGGTAAAGAAAGTGATCAAGTCGAAACTGGTTTCTTTAATTTGCATTGCACACGTGTAACAAATTATGAATTGGAGAGGGTGGCCGAAAAATCAAGTAGATAAACATTATTCGACTAGGAATTATATTTTAGAGAAGTCAGTGTGTTGTCAGGTGGCCATAGGCTATACATAGCTAATTCAAAAGTTATCGCTAAAGAGAATCATATAAAAAAAAGCTGATTGGAAGTCGGACAGAAATAACTACACACTACGTTTTTTGGGAACAAGAGCAGAAGGCACCTTGTTTCCTCTACCGCGGAAAGCGCACGCTCGAGAATCCAACAACAAATAGGTAGATATGGTTTGCCAAAAGTCCCTTTTTGCCAGAAGAAGATCTATGAAATAAACATATGTACTGGGACTCCTGCGTCCTGAATTCAGGTCTTGATTAAAAAAGTATTATAATATTTCCTGAAAGACTTTCACCATGAACAAAATTCTCATAATTTATTAAAATAATCTCTCACAAAAGTGTATGAAAATCAAGCCAAGTAGTATTTAGAAATGTATGACAACATTATCCGCTTAATTAGCCGTAAACCCTGTGAATCCATACAAACTTGTCATCTGAAATAGCCGTTCATCAACTGGTGCAGCATCAATTGCCACTGGCATTTACTTATCTTGGGACACGCTTTGCTTGTGTTAAAGCTTGATGGATCGGCATATTGTGCAGGGAAAAAAAATGTTAAGATTGTACCGTGAAAGGGGATGATTAGGATCCCTCGAAATAAAATACGAATCCATGGCGTATTTTCCAGATACCATTTGAATTTCAAATGAAAGAGTAGATACTTAAAACGATGGGAGAGGTTTTTGAACAAGGATCTGATGTTTTCCGTCCGTATCCTCATGATGCATTCTTCTCGGAATTTCCCCTTGATTAATTACTGCCGTGCTGCCGACGTTTCAATAGTGCCGACGTCGTCCTTTGAAATATCGTAAGCAATGCGGAACATAACCCGGTGGAGACCCCGAGAAATATTAAACATGAAAGGTTGGTATTTACCAACCTAGGTTTCATTGCGTGGTATTATTTCAAATTTCCACTCACGATTGCGAATTAAAAATCCACGGTAAAATTATGGAATGGGTAGAAGTAGCGGTGATGGGAGGGAAAGTCCAATGGAATTCGTGGCGGGAACCAGCAACTTTGATTCAACACAGTTCCTTCAATTAAACACTTTATTTTGGTTGAATTAAGATTCAAAAGGTGCTAAATTTTTTATTGAATAATTGAAGAAGTCTACAAAGTTATTCCTAAAATATATACAGGGTTCGTCCGGAAAATAAGTGTAATAAGCTCATTGTCTTTTTTGACAAAAGGAGAGTCGTCCACTACGAATTTGTACCTGAACGACAAACTGTAAATGCTGCATTTTACGTCCAAGTGCTCGACAGGCTTCGAAAACGAGTCGTCCGCGTCCGGCCAGCGATCAAAAACATCTGGCGGCTGCATCGCGACAATGCGCCGTCTCACACCTCGCTTGTCGTGTCGGACTTCTTGGCCAAGCACGGCGTGGCAACGCTGCCGCACCCGCCCTACAACCCGGACTTGGCGCCACCGGACTTCTTTCTGTTCCCGAAGATAAAGAGGAGTTTGAAAGGAACGCGATACGGGACTTTGGACGCCGTCAAAGAGGCCGTGACGACGTGTCTTCGAGAGGTTCCCGATGATGCCTTCGCGGGAGGGTTCCAGGTATGGGAACGCCGCTGGAACAAGCGTATCGACTCACAAGGGTCCCATTTTGAGGAATATTAGCTTAAGATATGTAAAAGTGTAATAATTTTTTTTCCTGAGCTCAACACACTTATCTTCCGGACGAACCCTGTATGCAATTCATTATGCCTCTTGATAAAAGACTGCAAATGTCATCGCATTGTAAGTGGAATAATTTTTGTTTTCAAAATTGTCTTCTTGAGTAAAGAAGGGTAGCATATCCTTTTCCCTTGTGCGATAAAAACTTATTTTTGTACCGGGTTGCAGTAAATTCTTTTCATGCAGTCTTGATGCTAGTAGTTCGGATACCTTATGAACTAATTTCGCCATCTTTTACCGAAGTCGATACAAACGATTTTTGTTTTTTAATCTCATTGGCCTACAATATAGAAATATACATAAAACTTATTGGGAGTTTATTGAAAATAAAAGGAACACCGCAGAGTGGTTATAAATTAGTATACTTATAGATTTATTTAACTTTGAAAACTATTTTCCGGAATATATCAAATATTAAAACAACTAATTGTAAGATGTGCCATATCTAAAAAAGTAGAGCTGTTAAATGAAAACGGATTTCATATTTGGATTCAGCTCTACAAATATAGTTAAAATCATCACATAGATTCCGGCACCAAAAAATTTTTTTTTTAGGCCTGTGCAATATTAATAGCTAAAACAAGTGAATTTAATTATGAAAGTGTATTTTTTAGAATACATATGGTGAATTATTATGCGATTTTTATACCAGCGGTGAAAATGACCGCTCTCATAGTCTCTTGAAGTCTCTTGTTTCATATCAGCAAATAGTTCCCAAACTTAAAGCCTGGAAGAAACAAATCTTAAAGGTGGGCCTGAAATTCGATTCAATTAAAAATCACTATATATGTATGCCAAAGATGTAACAAAGAAAGTAGCATGTGTTTGAGAGAAAAGACGACTTGGATCTTAAATGAAACCTCCAGCGCTCCATTTTTTAAGCATGAAATATCTCTTTAGTCATCTATGATAATCAGACTGCGCAGGAGTTTTTTTAGTCATATTTCATCGTTTTTTCTGAGCACAGTTTTATTTCTTACTTGAAAACAAGTAAGGAATAAAACTTTTTTCCGCTCAATTGGCTACGGCCATTCAAGTTAAATGTTTGGGGGTAGTTCTAACACCACGTCCTTCACGCCTGGGGAACACTTATCTGGGCATTATGCGGATCCGCTTTAAAGAAACTGGGCTTCATTAAATGGGTGGTGTGGAAATGTAATGAGAAAGTTAAAGAGAGGCGTCATTTTGCTCTGGTTAGACCTCATTTTGAATATGTTGCAAGTATTTGGGATCCTTGGGAGAAAATTTGGCAAAAAGAATTAGACAAGTCCTGAGAGAATCCGCCAGATTCGTTAAAAATTGCTATAATACGAGCACAAGTGTGACAGGTCTCTTAGTGTGACAGGTCTTTAGGCTGGTGGTCACTTGAGATACGAAGAGAACAAGCGAGACTTAGGCTTTTAGAAATATTCAGCACAAATGAGTTCGACAATTACGAACACTTAAGGAATTATAATGGCCCCACACTACTTATGTAGAACAGATAACAAAGATAAAATAAGGGAGATAGATTCCAGTACAGATAGATTCAAATACTCATTCTTTCTGTGGACAATCATGAATCATAATATTAAGACACCAAAGCCATTTTGAAAATATTAAAAACATTTAATTTTAGTTACAAGTCAGAACAAAATTAAACATTGCAAAGATACCAGGTACATTTCTAGATGAATGTGTTTGTTAGTTGGTAGATTTTTTGCATGTGTGTGGGTTGCAAGGGTTTTTGCATGAATGCATACCATTTTTTATTTGTGGATTATATAAACTTGTGGCTCTTGCATGCAGTTTTTTCTTAATTACGGGTGGTGTCCTAACACCCCCCGTCACACCCCCTTGCGGCGGCTTGCGGGTTATTAAGTAGATGTAGAAGTCTCAAAACTGTGTGAGTATTGAGTTTTACTGACTAAATTATCGCGTCAGCGTAAAAAATGAGGAAAAATCGAAGAATCGCCAAGCATCGCAGGGAACTCTCATCTCTCTTTTCCTCGGGTGGGGTGGGTGGCGTTCGACATGAAATGCAAAAGGAATTGAACGCGGAGAGGACGTGCCCCGTCCTGAGTCCCCACCATGAGTCCTTCCTCGAAAGTGATTTGGGCACCTGCCGAGCTGCCCTTGCATGGACTAGGCAAAAGAGAGCTGATGCGGAACATTCTTCTGTGGGGAATTCTTTCGTTGGTCTCCATTGCTCATTTACCTAATTTATTTTGCATCGAGACTCCTTTTCCCTGGCCGATTTCCGTATGGACAAAAGCAGCAACCTATTCGTGGACAATGGGTCACGAGGCCGTCGGAATTGCAGGTGTGGCTATGGCTTTGAAGGACCACCAACGAATTGATAGTGTTTGCCTGACATTGACCGAAATCAATTTGACGAGCGCGAGGAAAAAAACTGTCGAGAGCATTGAAGCGATAAAAAAAAGATTTCGCTTGCAGCTGGCTTTCGGTGTCGTGTGCTACTTGACCCATTTGATTAACCTATTCTACAATTGGTTATACAGAAAAGTGGAAACAATCACGTCAATCCATGGAGTTATTGTAACTGTTTGGGACATTTGTAACACAGTTCTGTGCTTACAGTTTGTAAACGTTATCCTTCTCACGGCATTAAGATTTCAGTACTTAACGGACGAGGTCCAAATGTGTCTTTACCGAAATATTCTCGTCATCCCTCGGAAGTTAGCTGCACGTGACCAAGTGCGACATGACACCAATCGCTTGTACACTAATGTGATCCCTGTGGAAATTATCAGTCGATGGTCTGATCTTCAAATCAGGTTGTATCGTGCTTCCCGTGGCGTAGATGCTATCTGCGGAATTCACTTCCTTTTCCTTACCCTTGTGATCTTTATCGACGCGACAATAATGGCTATTTACTATAGTACTCTGATGTCTGATGCAACCCTCTATGACTTAGCGTGGTCACTGATATGGTTGGGCTGGAGTGTGTGTGTCATTTTCAATGCACTTCTGGCGTGCGAGTCCACCTGCAAAGAGGTAAGACGGGATTTATTTGAACTGTCGCACTTCTTCGTGTAATTTTATGATGAAGGAATAATGCACATTCAATCATGTTCACAAAAAGTGAGCACTTGAGTGATTTAACGTGATCCTAACTACGAAGCTCTTCGTGCAATTTTATAACGAACGTTTCCTCTCCCAAATTATTGTTTAACATGATAATATCACTCTGTGAACGCGATTTTATTTGAAAGAGATGAGGCAACACTGCACACGATTGATAGGCAATTCCTTATGCACAAAATAATATCATATTCCAAAATTAAATCTAATGATGACATTCTGGATTATTATAATAAGTGGTTTACCGGTAAAGGTGTGTTTTTGATGGATCCAATACTTTTGCTCCCTTTCCTTCATAAACTCAGTCTAACGCGACACTAATTTAATCATCCCAAAAATTCGTTTACTTTCCCCCATTGAATAGGAACTGTTTCTGCATTAATAAAATCCTTTGACGATTCATTTTCCGTTTCTCCCAACTGTTATCTATAGCAAGAAATCGTTGTAGCAATTCAGACACAGGATAGCGTGTTACAGAAAAGACATTATCTATACGGATATATTTAAATTATCGAGGGATGAGAAATAAACCTCATAAAATTTCCAGAAAATTATGTTTATTTGTTTCATTATTTCTAGCTGTTCATTTATCAATAAAACTTTTTTTCGCTTGGTTATAATTTTTCCCAAGCCATTGTCAACACATGTAGAATTCCAAGTTAACTAGGTGTCGCGTATTAGGAACGGAATTTTATATGGATATCGAACGCTCTTAATATAATTTTTTATCATAGTTATGTGTTTTTCTTAACTTCGCGTGCTTCCTTTCTTCCGTCATTATGGCTGGTCTTTTCCTGAATTGATCTCCTTTCCCATCAATCTCTACTCTGTAGCACTTTTTGGCTCCCTTCATTTCCCCAAGCGTGCCGATTCTCTTTTCCTCCCTCTACGTATTATACTCCTTTATGTTTCACTTTTTTGGGTAGGACCATACTTTTTACGATATTAAAACTTATTAGACATATTACTCATAAAAACTATATCGTTCACATACTTTTTACGTACATCTATTCTAGAGGTCTAAAATGCCAAATATTTTCCAACCTCTACTTCGCCGATCACCTGCGTTGAATTTTCCTACATAGAAACTTTGTCTAGCAATATTTGCTATTCCCGTGTCAATTATAGGGATTTTGTAACTCTCTTTCCGTTCAATTCATTTCTATTATTTTTCCTCGTAATTCATTTCTAAAGGCCCCTATCTATGATCCATCTACACTTTAGATCGAAGAGCCTTTCAATATTATTTACACCAATAATTGTTTTCTTTTTTCGTCTTTTATTACGTTTCATGTCATCCATTCTATCCACCACTTCATACAAATGCAAATGCAAATAAGTACTTTGCTTGATCCAGCCCTTCTCATGTTTCTCTGAGCATCATGCCCATTTTTATCTACAATACTGCCTAAACAGATGAAGTGATACACAATTCTGATAAATGTCCTGCGTATTTGTTATCATGGTGAGCATAACTTTCTCATAACGCAACCGTTTCAAAGGGTAAAAACCATACCCCATGATCGGGCTTTGAACCCGAAACACCCTGATTAGGGTCCGAGTTTGAATCCCGATCAATACATATGATTTTTACACATTGAAATCGTTGCATTTTAATGCAAATGAGCGGATGACTTCGTTCAAAGTTACTGTATACGGCATCTCCCGACATACTTCAAATTTTCATAATTTTCATATGATTAACTGTCATGTCATATTTTTCACAGGGATGCTATAATTCGCGCAAAAGAGTTTTTTGTCCTTAGCTGGCAGACTAACTATTAGTTAATTGCCAAAATATTAATTTTATGGGTACTTTGAAAGGTTCCAGAAATATTTGGGAGATGGCACCCTAGGACACACTAGATATACTTTTTTTACTAGCATATCTTGGAGGATCATATATCCGGTTTAAACTAGATGATTTAATTATTCCGAGTTCAGTGTTCGTTTTACTCATGCGAGTTTGTTTATTTCCATCAAATGAATCCGTAAGAATTTCGTATGTATATTGAATAAAATTCTCAAAAAGGAAAATTGCCTCAGGAGAATAAAAAATGTTTGGTAACTATTGCGGTTGATCCGCGCCTTTGATTAGAGTGATTTTTATACGGTCTTTGAACTTTTCGGAGTGCCCGAATTGTGATCTGAACGTTCTCGACGCCATATTCATGTCGTTGATACGCTAACCATTAATAAATGCATACATCCAGGTTACGATGACGGTTGATAACAGAGTGAAGGCTCGAGAAATTACTAATGCTTTAAGCCTAAAAATTTGGGCGTAAAATTAATACCGCAGCGTTGATTCCATAATGGCTCGCAATTAACGAAATTGGAAATTGTGCGGGAAGTTATAATACCGGCTTCCATCTATTTCATCGACATCAACATGACCTAGAATTCTTTTATTTGCCCTGAATGCCCCTTGGAAAGAGCGCAACATATAAAAATCAACAGCCGAGCAAAGGGTTTCAACTCGTCCCCATTTCAAATATTTTCAAGTGTTAACTTCCCTCGGGTCTCTCCTCCAGCATCAATAAATAGCACGCGAGCCGGCGGTATTGTTCAAAAGAAGAGATGATTGAATAAACAAATTTCTAGGATTTTCCGAGTGGGGACATTCTACATCTACATAAATACCCAGCGAGCCACCAAAAAAGGTGTGTGGCAGGGGGTGTAGCACCATGAGGGAAGGGTAAGGGACGAGGGGGTTGGGGTTATCAAATAGGTGAGGAAAGATGGGGGGAACCTGTAAGAAAAAAATATATATTTACATACATATATGCACATACATATATATACATGTATGTACACACATGTACGTGTATGTACATACACAAATATATGTATGCATACATATCCTCGCGCAGCCCCTAACCTGTACGTTAATACTTATTGTAATGAACTAAATCCTGGGGAATTTCGGCTACAAGCATTCTGGTCCCTTATCGTTCTTGGAAAAAATGACATTTTAAACCTGTCAGTCTTGCAGTCTATCTCTCTAATCTCATATTCGTGATCCCTTCGACCGTAATACGTTAGGGTTTGTATTGTATCCTTGATGTCATCGGAAAAGGGCCCATCTTTAAATGTTTTTAATAAGTTTAATCTATATTGTAAACGCTGCTGTGTAGGAGAATCCCAACCTTTCGCAATCGCAAATTTGATGGAATAACGCTGCTCCAAAAACTTCGGCATCGCGTTCCGCGACGTGGGTCGAGCGTGGAGGTTCGCGTTAACAGAGCTCCTCACTACACCACAGCTCAGAGCCGACTGCCTTTTTCAGTGTCGCTTGCCAACATACCCCCCTCCAATCGCAGCCCATCAGAGCGGTGCTGGGCGCGCCTGGAGCGGCGGGAAAAAATCAGTGCACTTATTTTCCGGACAAACCCTGTATATATATATATTAATATATATATATATATATATATATATATATATATATATATATATATATCGGGGTCGCGATTGTCTAGCGGGTAGAGCGTTGGACTGCTGACCGAAGGGTCCCGGGTTCGATTCCCGGGCAAGGCACTTTGGCCACCTGCAGCTCCACCCAAGCTAGTTGATTTTTCGGGTACCAGGCCTTTCTGGGAAGCCATAACCGGCACAGGGAAAGGAACTGGCCCCCCTACCCTGATGTGTAAATATTCACACGCCGTCGGGCTTGGTACATGGGTGAGCTCTACCATCACCTACTAAACCGACCTTCGGGTTGATTACTGTGTTTATGGTTATATATATATATATATATTGTTTGAGGGCGGAGTTAGACCAGAGAAAGCGTGTCAGCTACCTGTGTATCTCAGTGTTCGCTTGTTCGATTCCCGTGACCGGTGAACATTTGTCAGCTAGGAAAAAAATTGTTAATGGTTTTTCGGAACGAGGCACATTAACAGAAATAACACAATGCGATGTCGAAACGAGAAAAATGGGCTCGTACCTAACCTGAACCCATGGAGAAAGGCAGTAGTTTCACCATTAGGCAATGGTGGTGAAGACCCAAGTGATTCGGTCTTTCATAACAATATATATAAATATATATATATATATATATATTTCTTTATTTATATATATATATATTCTTTATATATTTTTTTTCTTTATATATATATATATATATATATATATTTATATAATGTGTTTTGTGTGGCCCTTTTAATATTTATTAAGCTTGATATTTCAAAAATTAAGTACTAATGTGTCTTTGCTATTGGCAAATCCTCATACGCAAAAGGTAATTGCTCATTTCATCATTCTTCATAAATAAAATATGTGCTACTAATATTTTATTATTGTCGACAATAAAAATACACATTTAATCACTTTTCATAATATTAATGGTAATTTCAAGTTTTGATATGTTCCCCAATTACTTAAAGAAGTACAATAAAATATCGATTACGTCCTTGGTAAGAAATGCTTCTTTTAAAAACATGAATGTAAATGCAAGTCATGCTGCTAAAGCTAAAAAGGGTTTAGGAAAGATGGCCTTTCGTTAGCAAAGTTCCTGTTCACGGGGTGTTGTGTGGCACTCTCCTCTCCGTAATAAAGGTGGACATTGGTCCTTTAAGAGAGCTTCTTGCTAAAGGTTTGTCTGCTTTCAAAATAACAAAGAAGCATAGAGCGTGAATGGCGAACGAACTGAGGAGAGCGGATATTTGAATTATTTCAGACGTCAAATACGTCTCGATAAAAAAAATATTTTCCGAGTTCAGTGCAGAATAGTCTTGGAAAAAAGTATCGCATCCTAAAGAAGTCAGTGCAACGGAAAAATGAATGATATCCTGGGAATGGAATTTAATTACTGGAAGGCGCATGGCGTATTAAAAAGAGCGCGTTGCACTCACATAGCTCCTAACACAGCACACTGCTCTAAAAGTTACAAACAACTGTGCATCTATTCCGAAATGGTCTACTTTTAAACTAGACATATTGTTTGTAATTCAAATTGTGCTTTGTTTTTTTGATGACGTATTCAAGAGCAATGAAGGAATTTTAATGAGGAAAAATATTATATTTGCGCCAATAAAAGTCAAATAAGGAAATCATTTAAATTTCTAATTTCACATATTTTTTAGCGACGAGTAGTTATTGTTTTTCTACGGTCCCACTAAAATTCGACTAATCAACTTTAGATGATCCAATTAATGTTGCTTGACGAAAAGCAATAATTCATTTCAAATTGTAATTTTTGAGGTTCATTCGCCGCCAACCACGTAGTGACAGTTAAAAAATTATTGTAAAACTAATTGAGGCGAACTTTATCCTTGATGTGGATAGCTCATATTCCCGTTTTTTTTAGAATACCCGGGTTTAAACCAGCACCAGGTTCAAGGGCGGTGGCGAGGGCACTTGGCACACCAATACTGAAAGCAAGCAAGGCGTCGCTGAGATCCCCAAACGTGACGCGATTCCTGCCAAACGGAACTCCTACCCCAAACAAAAGGATACGAGTGGTAGGCATTCTTGCGTTGTCAGTTATTTCACTGATGACATTTGCTCTTAGCCTAACCAATATGAATACAGATTTTCGGGCAGAGTCTCACAAATTGACTCTCGTTCCGTGGAACTTTTAGGCGTTCACAATCGAGCACCTCGGATTAACCGTGGTTTGCGTTGGATCTGGCTGAAAACGATTTTGAGACGAACCGAGTTTTATCTTTCGTGAATGACGTAGAAGTTAAAGAGAAGAGTTTGGTTACAGTTTACGTTCGTCTGCATTACTGCTGCCGGACACGGAAGACGATGCTCATCGCTAGATTTTCACCGACGATCCCTTCAGGGCAGCGACCAAATTCATGGGGATCACGAGGAATATTTTATAAATTAATTTTGGGAATTTAGCTAGGAAACTTGATCCATCGCGTAAAAAGATGTTTTCGAGACACTCGGCAAAACGGCCAAATCCTGCTGGTTTTCACAAAGGTACAGGTTGGAAGCTGTTCACACCTGTGCGGTTGTATTGACATTTCTTCGAAGCACACGCGTTAAAAAAGTTGAATGGATGGTGCGATCTGAAAATGAAGCCTCTCTCTGCTAGCATGGCCACTTTTTTGGGTCATTCAAAATAAATTGATTTTATTTTGGTCATCTAGCAAGTTGCGCCTGTACACAAAGAGGTAAGCATTCAAAGGAAACGAGCTGTTAATTGAATATTGGAAACATTTATTGCTGTGGTCGTAATTTATGCAAGTCATATACGATAGGTAATGCAGTAGTCGTCTCTACTCTTTCCTGATATAGTAAATGGCAAATCCATAGATAAGAGAGCTTCAAAGAATGGTTCATGCGTTATCTAAAAATATAAAGTTTAAAAATGTGTACATTACAGTTTCAGAAACGTGTAGTAAATGAAAATAAGCAGCATCAACAGCCTCTTCGTACAGAAAAGTGATAAGATACTTGCATGTTGAAAAAGCTGCATAATATTAAGGTTTGTTAAGGTAAAATGGTAAAAACATTATTAACTACAAGTAAGGAAACATTAAGAGGCGAATATTTTTTGTCGAATAGTGAATTGTCGAAGATGGATGGGCTTGATGTAATGTTGGATGTTGTATTGCGTTTCGTTTGGAGAGACAAGAGAATTATTCGGTAGTTTGTGTTCATCTAAAACCTATCTTAACCGGTAGATTACACAGGCCAACAGTGTTTTTGGTGCCGGAGCTTTTAATGTTGATTTAAAGAACAATTGGGGTGCTTAATCCAATTATGACAATAGTTTTTTCCTATCAGCTATAGTTTTCAAGATATAGATATGTTGTTACTTACGTAAAAAAATCTTCTACATGATGATATGGGAATATTATATTAATAACACAGGCCAACAGTAGTTTTGGTGCCGGAGCTTTTAATGCTGATTTAAAGAACAATTGGGGTGCTGAATCCAATTATGACAATAGTTTTTTCCTATCAGCTATAGTTTTCAAGATATAGATATGTTGTTACTTACGTAAAAAAATCTTCTACATGATGATAAGGGAATATTATATTAATAATTATCTCATTGGCCTACAATATAGAAATATGCATAAAACTTATTGACAGTTTATTGAAAATAAAAGGAATACCGCAGAGTGGTCATAAATTAGTATACTTATAGATTTATTTAACTTTGAAAATTATTTTCCGGAATATATCAAATATTAAAACAACTAATCGTAAGATGTACCATATCTAAAAAAGTAGAGCTGTTAATTAAAAACGGATTTCATATTTGGATTCAGCTCTACAAATATAGTTAAAATCATTACAAAGATTCCCGGCACCAAAAAAAATTTTTTTTGTAAGCCTGTGTTACCAATTATACGAGGCGTATTCTTAAAGTAAGTACCGTTTGCTTATATTTAAATATTGGCGCTTCAGAACACAGTTTTGCTCCTACAGCGCCATCTACTGATTCATTGAGAAGCTATAGCAGCATTTGTTTTGTTTCAGAAGTCGTTTGCTTGTCCGTGCATGCAAACAACAATGTCCGCGACAATCGTTGATCCTGCCAGCTGTGAAGTGCGTTCTGTCATACGATTCTTGTATGCAAAAGGATTGTCGGCTGCTGAAATTCATCGGGAACTATGCCTAGTTTATAAACCTACAGTTATGAGTGAAGGAAAGGTTAGACAATGGTGCTGTGATTTTAAAAATGGACGAACAAATGTCCATGACGAAGAGCGAAGTGGTAGGCCCAGTATTCTGACCGATGAATTTGTTTCGCAAGTGGAACAAAATCTGCGATGTGATCGTCGATTGACAATTAATGGCCTGGCTGAACAATTTCCTCAACTTGGACGCACTACTGTCTACAATATTGTTACGGAAAACCTCGGATACCACACATTGCGTGCAAGGTGGGTACCGAAAATGCTCACCGACCACCACAAAGAGCAAAGAATGTCCAGTGGACGAGAGTTTTTGGGTCGTTGGGAACTCTTTAAACCACCCACCGTACAGTCCTGACCTTACACCCAGCGACTTCTTGCACTTGAAACAGTGGTTCGGTGGACAACGTTTCGAAACCGAAGAGGAACTCAAGAATGGCGTTGTCGATTGGTTCAACCCTCAGCCGGCGAGTTTCTATGCAGAGGGGTTGCAGAGCTGGTGCAGCGGTACGAAAAATGCTTAGAAGTGAACGGCGATTATGTAGATAAGTGAAGTAGGTTTGTAGCTAACTAAAAGTGCCAATAAAATGTGTTTCATATGAGTATATTTTTTCCTGTGACCAAACGGGCCTTACTTTATGAACACTCCTCGTAACTTGAGATATTTTTATGTGATTATGTGATACCAATATAATTTGGGATGTTTTTACTATTTTATCCTACTCCAGAATGACCATTGAACTGGAATTCAAGAACAATTTCTAATAAGTCACATAATATTCTCACCAGTAGCAGGCTAAGAAGGGCAATTTCATGCCTAACTCAAGGGTACGGCACCTATCTGAACCCGAATAGAAATCATTATTCCTGTATTTCTGTCGGATGTACCCTCATTATTCGTCAATTTTCTAATGATTTTTCACGAATTACGGCGAATAAAGTTATTTTTTACTTATGTAAACAATTTTGTTTAGAATTTTTATTATTTCAGGCACTTTTTGTGGATTTTCGGCTCTGAAGCACATACTTGGTAAATAACGTGACCCCTACTAGCTATTACGACACTTCAATGCTATAATATCAATCGCTCGTGCATGTAGAATAAGTCAAGATTTAATTTATAAATTTGGACTGAGACAGACTCTAATCATGTGTTCCAAATTGTTTCACTGGAAAAGTTAATTATTTAAGAACCATTCTCAAATTTTTTAAAGGTGATTTCACTTCTATGCTACGATAGGTACTCCTGATTTTACCATTAAATTCGATTTGGTTAATCAATTTCCTGGCTATATGAATCAGATTTAATTCCGAATATATGTATATGTTTCTAATAGTCACTAAGTATATAATTAGAGCCATGAGTCTAAAAGTCATTGATGCACATAGATTGGAGGCTTTTGAAACATAGGGAGTGGAAAAAGATGGAGAAGGTTAAGTGAACAGAAAAGAAAACGTGCGAGGAAGTGTTAGGTCCGCTGGAGGGGGGGGGGAGAGGAAAGGGGATTTTTGGGAATTATCATAAAGAGACAGGAAAAATAATACAAAGTACATTGATTTGGCAATGGGATGACTTTGATAGATGTGAGCATGTTTTTGAAGAAGGTCTTGTTGTAATGTTTGACGTCAGATTATATTTTGTTAAGAGGGATAAGAAAATTGTTACTGAACCGTTTTACAGCTGATGCCCATGCAAAAACCTACATTAACCGGTAGATTACCTATACAAACAATGCAAATATTGTGTAAAAAATATTGAAATAAGTTCCGGAAAAATAGATTAATGTAAGATAACGGTAAAATGTCTCAAAATTCTTCAAAGGACATCCTTCGATACACTTTTGCCAGCGGCTTTTTCACGACTCGAAGGCGAAACGTCCATTAGAGTACAAGCGTTCCAGCTTCCTTGGCGGTACTTGGGGGTACCAATGTTGCCGGTATCCTCCGAGGGAGAATTTTACTTTTGGAAATAGAAAATAGTCTGCTTGTGCGGAACATTTCAATGAATAGTAAAAATAAGATTCACAGTGCCTTAGGGTGATGACCTTAACTTAAGGGGTGGAGTTGGTAGTTATCGAATTAGTAATATTCAGGCGTAATGTTGTAGAATGGAAGAATGGGGAAATAATTTCAAAATTCTTCAAGAAATTATTTTACTACAAGTTGTGACTATAAGGTCACCATTAGATGAACCTGGATATGAAGTTAGTCAGGTCAAAACCTAGGTGATGAGCATATTGGACGGGAAGAAGGGAGATGGAAAGCAGCACATGCATAATTGAAGAAGGATTGATTTTCGAGTGGATTATTAGGCTGTTTCTTGTCAGTCGAGTGGATTCTTAGATTTATTCCAGGAGGAATTTGTGGTGTTTAATGTTTCCTAGCAAAACTCTTCTAAACTACAGGTCTACAAATGAAAGAAGCAAAAGTTCGGAGGCAATGCAATCGCTTACCCCTTCAAAAAGCAAAATATTTTTATAAGGATAGGGAATCAGTGGTATATTGTATCTTATTCTTATTTCGGGTATTTTTCTTCATTTTCACATTTGGATCTTCAGCGAAATGTGCGCATAAAACCGTTGTTTTTCACCCACAGAGAAGTGGTGGGAATTGTGCTGACGCTTTTCGCCGAACTCAGGAGACTGCTTTGCCGTCTTATCTTCATTGTTTCCTTCATCCCTATTGTCCTCTCCTTTACACCGGCCAACTTTCCTTCACTCCTCCGTTCCTTGTCTTCTTTCTTTCTTTCCCTTCTCCTTGCTTAATTCATTCCAATCCACCGTGAATGCCATGCGTTTCCTTGTCACGACTGCCTTTTCGCGATTGCTTCGAGCTAAGCAACTTCTTTGGACATGCCCTTGTTTAAACTCCACACTATTAATATATTCTATTCAAAATAAAGCCGGTATCTCTCAAATATTATGGTATATTATCCACGGATTTATCGCTAAATTTCAAGGTATTGTGGCAACGGAAACAGAACGGGCTATTCTTTAAATGACTGAGCTATGTAATATAAATTAAAATCATGAGGTAATCGGAGACATTTAAAGTTCAATAGAGTGGAATGTAACTAGGCGGTAAATTGATTAAGTTAGGGTTGTGGGCGGTCTAGTTTTTGTAAGTTGCAGTTATTTTTAGTGCATTACAGAAATAACGTTTTGCTTGTGGTATGAGTAAATACCAAACGAAATTAGAAGTATATCAAATGTCAAGGTAAGGCCAACGTGTCAAGAAAGGCCAAGCCAAATATCATAGCTTGGAGGGATACATATTAACAAATTCGAATCTGAAGCATATTTTTATTATTTGGAAAAAAATTGCTCATTAGTAAAAAATCTGTGAAAATAAATTGATTAAAAGGGGAATTTATGACACATGTCCCCTGGCACATTTTGGAATATTTGAAGTCGTCGGTATCAATAAATTTATAATTTAAGAAAGGAATGAGATGTTTGCATTATTGGAAAGTAATAAAAAAAGCCCAGGATATTTTATAATATTTCTTATCCCCTGTCAATTACCTACGTTTGATTGGTCGATGGCTTACCATTAATAATAATAATAATGATAAATACAGGATGTTGATCTCAGTGGCACTGATTCCATGACCAAAGAAACAATATAATAGATCGGAGGCTTTCGCAGCTGTTGAGAGATGCAGGGGTGGTTCTCGGGTTAGACTGCGTGAGAGACATTTTTACCTCAACGTTTCTCTCCCGTTGCAGGGAGCGTCTTCACTCTACGTTGGCCAGACTGGACGTGCAATAGAAACACGCATTAAAGAACACAAAACATCTGTGAAAAACGAACAATGGAGAACATCAGCCATTACGGAGCACATCATGTTGGAGCCAGGGCATAAAATAGACTTCGACAACACGACAGTCTTAGCGAAGAAGCAATACTACTTCCCTAGGCTAAGTCGTGAGTCTATTGAAATAACGGAACGAACGCAGAATTTCAACCGAGACGACGACTTCCACCTGCCAAACCCCTGGAAACGCCTCTTGCGTGGGGAAAGAAAAATATATCTACGAACGGCCAAAAAGTGAAAGGACCGAGAACTGAGGTATATGTACCGGCGGAATGAGCACGCTAGGAATTTAAAATGTTTCCTCAGCTATTTCTTAGCTTTTTATCGCAAAGAAATGAATCCCAAAGAACTAGTGAATCATGCTAGCGAAGGTTTATTGTATGTCATAGCACGCGGCTAATGGTTGCTATCACACACAGTACGTAGCAGACTCATCAGTGAAGACATCGACGGATTTTAGTGCATAAGACCCGCAACATTTCTGTCGCTTATTCTTCCATCTGGAATTCAAGGCGAGATTTCTCGAATGTGCCGGTATTACTAGGCTTTCGAGTTCTGATCAGCTAACTGAACAAACTAAATGGGCCATCAGAGAATGTAAGGAGGGCAGGTTAGATTTAATTCCTCCCCATAAAAACGCCTATTAGACCCTTTAACCGTTGATGACCCGTAACCCTGGATGAAATTGCAGTTGGCGCTAGACTTTCTTCGCTATCATGAACGATCGTTGGGACGTCATGAGTCCGATTTGGATGGAAGACGGCTCTGCGTCAAACATAAGCCGCGAATACTCCCGGGTGGTGACTTTCGCGGTCAAATTCAAATGAGTAGGAGCACACTTACCAAAGCCTCACGATTTCGGATCATGCCAATCAGTAACGTTCACATATCAGCCAAAACTTTCTAATAGTCGATGATTTTCGCATGAATATTTTTCGCGCAGTTTCTTATGTGCGTGAGATTTTTTCTACAAAATCTTTGTAAAACCAAGGTAAAATACTCTTGGGAAATAAACTAACAAGTAGCCTGGGTTTTCATTTTATTCCTTCAGGTATCACGCTTCCTTCGTCGACAGAGCATTTAACACTTTCCAAGTGGCACTCGCTTAATTTCAAGCGTCCAATTTGGCGGGCGAGGAGCGCGGTTGGCGTTGCTCATATTAACACGATTTTACCACTGTAACTCTCAATCTTTTTTTCCCATCTCCCTTCCTCAGCTTGCATTCACCTTTGACCCCGCATTCCTCCCCTCCCTGTCACTTCTCCTCTTGGAGAAACACTTAAATTTTTGGAAACAATTTTCCGATAAACCCAAGTTTACATACTAGATCCGAGTTTTGAATATACACGCATTAATAGGAATACCATTGGTGCTAATTTCAGTCTATACCCCTTACTTGATACTTCATTCGTCTTCGTGTAATAACACTTTTATCGAATGTATTACAGTTACTCCTCGCTGTATCAATGGCAATAATACCAACTGGTTTAAGGGTGGAGATAAACAAAGTAGGGTATTTCCCGGATAGTATTCTCTGAACCCAACATTATTGATTTGATTTCGATTCCTCCAAGGTTTAACCATGGCAAAAAATCGTGACATAATTTCAGATGAAATTTAGGCGTGTTTCAGAG
Source organism: Hetaerina titia (assembly GCA_037158775.1). Taxonomy (NCBI): domain Eukaryota; kingdom Metazoa; phylum Arthropoda; class Insecta; order Odonata; family Calopterygidae; genus Hetaerina; species Hetaerina titia. The sequence continues at coordinate 117,620,033 of CM073771.1, forward strand.
CCGGACCATTTTTCATACGCATATTTTGAACACATTATCATTTATAACTTAAACCCTGAGGGAGGCGGCAAATGATATAATATATTTCAATTCGTCAATCTATTTATTTTTCCTAACTGAAATTATTGTTTATTTGTACGCTTCCAACCAACGTATAGCTATTTACGTTAGCACAAAGTTTGGCTGAAAGCTAATGCACACATGCTTGTAGATCACAGAAAAATGACCTTCAGAAGTGAGAACTCCTGGGGGCATGTGGAAGTCACATTCCCCTCAACACGCATGCGCAGGTTTGAGGTCGTTACATTTATCCAGTGCATTATGTGAAACGGACGTATGAAGACGTGTTCTAGTGACATGTCAACGCGAGTTAAACGGCGTGCTGTTGTCGAGTTTTTGCCCTCACCTCATCGTGCGAGATGTAATGATTACCGTTGAAGTGTCTCCTGAGTTGAGGAAAAAAATAAAAATCGCAAGGCGTATGATCGGGTAAATAAGGAGGGTTTTGTTTCTTCTCGTCTGTGAAATGGCGTGGTACCCATCGTGCAAAGATTTTACAGTATCCCAATTGTTCAATAATGAAGCCGATACGTTCCGCATTGGATATTCCAACATGGTTCGCGATACGCTTTTGAGCGATTCGCCGGTCATTCTGAAACAAATCTTCGACGAGTTTGAAATGTTTATCGTCTTTGGCAGTGATCCGCAGCGTGTTTTATCAACAATTATGGCTTTTCCAGGCTCGCAACCCCGAAATTTTACTACCCATCGATTTACAGTACACCTATCAACAGAATCGTCACCACAAACAGCCTTTAAACGACGATGAATCTCAGCAGGAATGACTTTTTCAGCTTTTTCAGCAAAAATTCGATAACAGCACGCTGTGCGTATAACTTACGTTGACATTGCAGTAGAATGCATCTTCATACATTCGATTCTTAAAATATACTGAATAAATGTAACGACCTCAAACCTGCGCATGCGTGTTATGGGGGAATGTAACTACCACATGTCATCAGGAGTGTTTCTGAAGATCATTTTGTTCGTGGTCTACAAGCATATGTGCATTAGTTTTCAGCCTATCCTCGTCGCTTGTCTTACGGCATTTCGACCAATTTATGAGCTTACGATTACGTACACGTGACTCCTAAAAACTTTGATATGGAGCGTAGCTATGTACGGCGCGGAAACGTGGTCTCTGAAGCTGGAGGATAGACGTAGATTGGAGGCTTTTGAAATGTGGGTGTGGAGAAGAATGGAGAAAGTGAAATGGACCGAAAGGAAAACAAATGAGGAAGTACTCGAGATGGTGAGTGAGGAGACGGGTTTGTTGAGAGAAATCCTCTGGAGGCAGGAAAAATGGATGAAAGGCGTATTGAGCGGCAGTGGGATGTTGAACATGGTAATAGAGGGGAGAATGTTGGGCAAGGGAGGAAAGGGCAGGAACAGGATAGAGATGTTGGACAGGATGAAGGGAGGAAGGAGGTACACAGAGATGAAGAGGGACCTGATGTAGATTAGGTTGCTGGATTGTGTTTTGTTTGGAGTTACAAAATATTTATTTGATAGTTGTGTCCATCCAAAAACCTATCTTAAGCGGTAGATTACCTAATAATAATAATAGTGCAAATATCACGGAAGCATAAATTGATTGATCGGTCATACTCATTGATTCGGATTGGTCCATGAGACTAAGCATTTTGGATTGTTAATTAGACGAACTACGCATGCGCTTAGCTGGATGTTTGGCATAAGTCAATTTGCTGCTACGAATTGCCTCGTTTGTGTCTTCCGTAAAAAAACATTCGAAAATTAAACTATCCCCGTACGCATTGTGCAACAATGCAGTGCTGATATTATTTATTAGTGGAAAGGTTACTTAAAACGGCACGAAGACTTTTCTTTGGCTTCATTATCTAACATGATAAAAAATGCATAACTAAAAAAATGTGTTCACATTCAGGATAATTGTGATAGAAGGCAAATAAAAAATAATTAGACAAAGATATTGAAAATTAAAGACGGCACATGAAAACAATAAGACCCCTTAGCTTCTTAATTACCTAAGTGGTGTTTTAGAAGGGAACTGAAAATGGCAGATGGAGAGAAAAGACTTCTTGGGGAGGAATTGCGAGTGCAGGGAGTGAAATGCGGCGCGGATACGGCGGAGGAGGGAACGTTGGGAGATGGAAAGACGTAGTTTTCGCAATCCTAGAATACAGATGTGCGTGGCCGAGGAGAAACGCGGAGTGGTATGAGAGGAAGAAGGCGACTGGAGGGGAGATAACCGTTCATAATTCTCCTAAGGAACATCACATCAGGGTGCACACGCCATTTGGGGCAGACGAGAAATACCGTGAGAGGATAACACGTACTCGCGGGTTTAAAATCTGACGGACGCGATGCAGGACGGGCAGTGGCAATTAAGAAATCACCAGGACATTTGAGTAACTCTCGGTTGAGAGACAAGCACTCGACTAAATTGGTGCACGCTGTTCTAAAATACGGAGGATACAACCAAGCTACACAGTTGTAAGAGCTAGAATATCATGAATATTAGTGGGATAGCAAAGTAGGCCAATTGGCGCCATCGCCCTGCCCTTCATTTTGTTGATGTGCTCGTGGAAGCTGAGCCAAACCGCAGGGTCAGCTGACAGATGGGAAATGGTGCTGTGAGAGAATGGTGCTCTCTGGTGAACAAATGGTGATTCTGAAAAAAGTTAGTTATGGTACGAGCTCGTACTTCGTAGGAACTTCATAATTTCGTTTGCTATGCAGTTCAAATACGTTTTTTGTGAATACAAATATCATAATGTTTCATAAAATTAGAGATTTTAGCTTTAAATGATATACACAAACGCAAAAATTTAAGTATCTCATTTCTGGAAAGTATTATTATTGTTTGAATGTTCTTTTTACAATTACTCTTCTTTCTATGTTATTTCTGAAAATATTTAACAATGCATTTTATATCATGATATGACGATTGAAATGAAATTAGTATCATCATATTTTAAAACATTTTTAGCATGAGTTAAGTCGCAGTTCAGGCAAACACGCAAATGTGTGAATGTATATGTTATATATATATATATATATATATATATATATATATATATATATATATATATATTATTATTATGTAATCTACCATTTCAGGTAGGTTTTTGGATGGACACAACTATCAAATAAACATTTTGTGACTCCCCACCTAGAAAACTAATCTATATCAGGTCCCTCTTCATCTCGGTGTACTTAAATTGTGTTGGAATTTAGAAAATAGTCTCAACGTATGCATATATCAGGTATTTTTTTGGGTAATCAACCGGTTAAGGTGGGTTTTTGAATGGACACAACTACCAAATAAATACCAATTAACTCAATCCAGCTACCTACTCTACATCAGGCTCTACTCTTCATCTCTGTGTACTTCCTTCCTCCCTTCATCCCGTCCAACATCCCTATCCTGTTCCTACCCTTACCTCGCTTGCCCAACATTCTCCCCTCTATTACCTTCTTCAACATTCCACTACCGCTCAATACGCCTTTCATCCATTTTTCCTGCCTCCATACGATTTCTCTCAACAAACCCCTCTCCTCCCCCACCATTTCTAGTACTTCCTCATTTGTTTTCCTTTCGGTCCATTTCACCTTCTCCATTCTTCTCCACACCCACATTTCAAAAGCCTCCAATCTACGTCTATCCTCCTGTTTCAGCGACCAGGTTTCCGCGCCGTACATAGCTACGCTCCATATCAGAGTTTTTACGAGTCTTGTCTTATCAACCCTACTCAACGTCCCCGTCATCAACTCCCTCCTCCTTGAGAAAGCCTCCTTGCCTAGCGCAATTCTTCTCCTTACGTCCCTACGACTTTGACCGTATTGGTCCAAAACACTTCCGAGATATGTAAACTGTTCTACCTGCTCTATTTTTTCCCCGCCTATTTTAATATTTAGCTTAGCCTTTTTCTTTCTGGAAAATCGCATAACCTTTGTTTTATTAATATTGATTCTCATCCCATATTTATCGCACTGAACCTCCAATTCACTCAACAATGCTTGCAACCCATTGGCTGACTGAGCAACTAATGCTTGGTCATCAGCAAACCTAACCGATTTTACGAATTCCCCTCCGACTTTCATCCCTACCTCCAGTTCTTCCCATGCCTCTTTAATCATTTCCTCTACAAATACGTTGAACAGTACCGGTGACAATGGGCAACCCTGCCTTACACCTCTTCCTAACACTGCCCATCCGGACTCTCCGTTCTCCACTCGCACCTGAGCAGTCTGAGACATGTACAGGTTGCGGATCAGTCTCCTGTCCCTCCAATCCATTCCTATTTTCTGCAATACACGCATTAATTTTTCCCAATTCACTCTATCAAACGCTTTTTCGAAATCTACAAAGCAGGCAAAAATGTCCTGATTGTATCCTATATTCCTCTCGACTAGTGATCTCATTACTGCAATGGCATCACGCGTACCTCTTCCTTTCCTGAACCCAAACTGATCATCTCATAGGTAATCCTTACTCTCTATCCTTTTGTTGATGATCCTGAGAATAACTTTAGCTGCGTGGGATATCAAACTTATTGTTCTGTAATCCTCACATGACGAAGCCTTTGCCTTTTTTGGAATAGGAACTAACACCGATCTCACAAAATCTTCCGGCCTGATTCCTTCCTCATAGATACTACGAATCAGTCCATATATGGCCTTCTTCCCACCTTTCCCTAACCATTTCAACATTTCTACAGGAATATTGTCCACCCCCACAGCCTTATTTGCTTTCATCTCCTTTAATGCCCTTTCTATTTCATCGTCGAGTATGCATGGACCTAAGCTATCTTCTTCTACGTCATGTTCCTTTTCTATGTCTAACCTTGTCGGCCTAAGTTCTTTACCATACAGTGTTTCTATATATTCCTTCCATCTCTCTTGGATTTTTCCTGTTTCAACTATTATCTTACCCCATTTATCTTTAACTGTTAGCACAGATCTTGCCTTCTTACTTCCCGATAATAACTTAACCTTGCTGTATAGAGCACCAATTTCACCCTTCTTCTGTAAACTTTCCATATCCTCGCATTGAGTTTTCCACCATTCTTCTTTTGCTTTATTTGTGACCCTTCTCAATTTATTGTTTAACTCTTTGTACTTCATTTTGCCTAACTCTGTGTTTACATTTTTCCATCTTCTTCTCTCATACATCTTTGCAATCATCTAATCCGTTTCCCCCATGGTTTCCTTATCCTTTTCCCCTTAATGGTTCCTATAGTGTCTTTAGCGGCTTCCAATATCCCTTTCTTGATACATTCCCATTTTTCTTCGATAGTACTCAGTTCTTTACCGTCATCCATCATTTTCTCTACAGCCTGCTGGTACTCCTTCCTCGTTAATCCATTTACTGCTTCTAAATTCCATTTCCTAACCCGCCGCTTTTGCCTTATCATCTTGAAACGAACATTACATTTCATAACAACTGAATTGTGGTCAGAGTCCGCATCCGCTCCTGGGAAACTGTGCGAATTTATCACACTGTTCCTAAACCTGTGCCTAACCATAATATAATCTAACTGATACCTTTCTGAGTCACCTGGCGTTTTCCATGTATACCTACGCCTTTTGTGGTGTCTAAACCATGTGTTAGTGATGACTAACCCCTGTTTCCTGCAGAATTCAATTGCTTTCTCCCCGCGTTCATTCCTCGTGCCTAACCCATAGTCCCCCACCTCACCACCATCTCTTCCTTCGCCTACCGTCGCATTCCAATCTCCCATCACTATCAAATGTTTCCCTGTAGGAACACTCGCGATGATATCCTCTAACTCATCATACATCCTATCGACTTCTTCCTCCTTGTGGTTGCTCGGTGGCATGTATACCTGAACAATGACCAAGTTCGTCGGCTCTGCTTTAATCTCTACGAGTAAAATTCTATCTGTCGCTTGCTCTATGTTGACTACGCTTCTTCCTACCCCTTTATTTAAAATTACGGCAACCCCTCGTTGGCTCTCGTCCCCGCCGCTGTATATCACTCTATAATTGTCACTCCAGTAATCCCCGCTATCCTTCCATCTCACCTCGCAGAGACCTAAAACATCTATATTACCTCTTTCCATCTCTCGCTTAATATTTTCTAATTTGCCTCTCCTCAACATTGTCCTGACGTTCCAGGTTCCTATTCTAACTACTTTCGCCTTCTTCTGAGTCTTCTGTCCTGCTGCAGTTATTTCTTCCCTGCAAGGGTTTCGTGGGATGACGACCGCGGAAGCCTTGCCTCTCCCGCTGCCGGGCACGACACACGGCCTCTTGGGCCGAGTCCCGTATATATATAACTTAGACAGCAACACACAGCACGAGAACACATAAAAAGAACACTCACAATAATATCTTGATAATTTCGACGGACTCGAACTCCGTCTTCTTCGGAAGATAAGAAGAAGAAGATAAGTATCTTATCTTCCGAAGAAGACGGAGTTCAAGTCCTTCGAAATTATCAAGATATTATTGTGAGTGTCCTTTTTATGTGTTTTCCTGCCGTGTGTTGCTGTCTAAGTTTTTATTCAACACTTCCGTGTTACTTCGAAGAAATCATATATATATATATATATATATATATATATATATAGTCACTTTCTTGGAAAACCCACGAACGTGCACAATAATGTAAATTCACTAAATAGTCTGTTCACTAATAGGTTCTGTTCCTAATTCCTCTTGAGAAAGGTGGTTGCACCACCGAAAATTCGAGAACCAGTGAGTCCCTCTTTTATATGTTTTAGTTTCTGTGTTTGCTATAACTATTTAGTGAATTTACATTATATATATATATATATTTATATATATCTATATATATATATATATATATATATATATATATATATATATATATATATAATAACATTAATCGCGTTAGTCCAGGGGGTAGAGCGTAGGACTACTGACCGGAAATTCCGGGTTCGATTCCCAGACAAGCCTTTATGGGCCCTTGCAGTACCCAAGATATGTGATTTTTCGGGTACCAGATCTTCCTGGGAAACCATAACCGGCACAGGGAAAGGAACTGGCCCCCCTACCCTGATGTGTGAATTTCACACGCCGTCGGGTCCCCGTGGGTAAACTCCTCCATAACCTACCTAACCTACCCAACAGACCTTCGGGTTGATTGCTTTGTTTATGCTGTATATAAATGCACAAACACATTCATAGACGAATCCCCCCCATACGGCGGACACATATTCATTTACATGGAAATAAATATGAGGAAAAGGGATAGGAACACAAAAAATGACGAACATAGGAGAGGTGGGAAAGGTGGAATCGAGCAGATCGCAAGCCCCAAAATATTTCCTTGACCGGGACTTGAACACTGGCTCTTTCAACTTGCCGGGCCGGCCATTCTCAACAATAAATTACTGTGCTTTCATTATTAGGCTCAACATATAAATAGCAACCCTTGTATATGTACCCTTGTATGTGTGCGTGTATTCGTACTATTGACACCATACCCTGCAATAAACTGTCCTTAAATTCTGAATGCATCCTTTCTTAGTTCAGAACAAAATTCCTACCCTTCTTCTTCCCTAAATTTGTTCACCTGAAGTCCCTCCAAATATTACAGCCTTCGGCATTCCATCTCCAAACGAAATCCATCTTTCATTCCTTCCTTGGATTTCTCAAAGAGTAACACTCTCATCTGCCATCATCCCGAATATAGCCGCTTCACTTTTCTTGGTATATTTCGTTTAATTATGCAAGGTTCAGGTTATTATAAGAGGGTAGAGGTACTTTAACTGATCAGAAATCGCATTCTTAGTTCTAAGATCAGGTTAAGATTGCAGGGGACTGTACTTCTAGCATTATTCTGTATACGATTCCTTGTTTTGATCACAGGTGTCTGTTTCAAAATACGTGTTGTACGATGCTCTTTTATTGTGTTTATTATCAATTTTTATGTGAACTCAAATATCTTGAGACTTCGTAACTAACTTAAATTTATATTCCTTTTGAGTCATGTTGAGACCACCTTCTTCACTCAACGCCATGCATTCGACCAAATTTTGTAACTGTTATAACTTTCCTTAAATCTAAACTGTATCGTTAGCATGCATCTTATATTATTTAATGTCATCCAGTAAATGATTAATCTCTTCAGAATTAACGTGATGGTTCCTGGCAGATAGTAGAATAATTTGGACAAGAGTGGAGGCAGAATACTTTTGAACCCACCTCGTACGCCCTTTACGGACTTCATGACGAATTTCATTTCCTAAGGAAAGTTATCAAAACATTTATCTTTTGATTGCTGTTTTTCTTAAAAATATTTTCCAAATATGATTCACCAAGTATATTTTTCGATATTCACTGTGTTATATTGCGTTTGCCTTCATTGGCATTACTATGAGTGTAAAGAGGAACTATTTTACTGGAATTCGACTCGTGAATAAGATTGTGATAAAATGTTAAGTAAATTAGTAATGATTTCATAATCTACAGGTTAAAACCAGGTGAAATATCCTTAAAAAGTTTTAAAAGAAGTTTTTTGTTCTCTCATTTCCGCTTTATTCTTAATCTCTTGCATATTACGATAATCATATGTTCTCCAATTCTTCCATCTCCCTGCATTTCGCTCTTTTCTTTGACCTCTTTTATTTTTCTCTATTCCTCTATATATTTCTCTATAATTTAGCGAGATTTTTTGATATGTTCTTCGTTCATCCACTTTTAACTATATTTTATCATTGGATTGGGAGTTTGCACCACTTTCGCTCTGGAGCAGTAGTGACTGCGGTGGAAACATTCAACTTCAGGGCCTTGAATGTTTCCCTCGCAGTCGCAACTGCTCCAGAGCGAAAATGGTGCGAACTCCCTTTTCATAGATCCGTGTCATAAAAAATCGCCAACAGGTTTCCTAAAGATAATTTTCGCATTCCTTTTTTTCCTCCCAATACCCTGTACAAAGCCTTATGCTCTAACAAAGACCCCATACATTGCAATAACTTAAGTGGTGTATATGAAATCCGGTGTGAGTGTGGAGCTACTTACATTGGTCAGACTGGCAGGAGCTTTTCAACACGCGTCAGTGAACACATGAAAGGTTATATCACAGATCGTACGAATTCTTTATTTGCCCATCATCTTCTTAACTCCAACCATTTCTGCAATTTCAAGTTCAAAGTGCTTCACAACCTGACCAAAGGAAGGAAACTGGATGCCATGGAACAGCTGGAAATCTCACATCGCAAGGACTTGGACCTCATCAACGAAATCAAATTTTTATCTTCACCCTCCCCCCTCCTCTCCATCACCTTCCCTCGACGTACTTGTGACCAGTGATCCCTTGTCTTTACTTTTGGAATTTCCCCCATCCCCCTGTGCAATTGCTGACCGCGTATTCCCGAAGATGGCGGGAAACTTTGTGTCCCCCCAACGTCTTTCTTGACGGACGATGTGGGAAGGCTCAACGCTGGGGGACAACTTCCACCCTACAACCCCCTCCCACCCTCTCGTGACGTTGCAAGTGTATCCATACTCCACCCCTCCCTAAACCCTCGCTAGGGCTTTCCCACCATTCCCTCCCTAGGAACCATGATAGAAAGTGATCCCAAATCTTTACCCCTTTTCACACCCCTTTGTGCTTCAATATTTTGCGCCCAGTCAACGTCCGGGGTAAACCCAGATCTCATCCCCTTTCTCCACGGCCCTAGGACTATGGCACCGCTCCGAGAAAACAACGAGACACCCACTCCATCCAGCCACGAGGTTTTCTCCGGACTTGTTTGTGTTCCCCACCCCTTTCTCCTCCCCCGCACCTCGTCACTCACGCGTTCTTCCACCTTCCCTCCCTCTATCCTCCATTTTCCACTACACACCAACCCCTTACTAGATTTTCAGTATATATACTTGACACTGAGTTATGACTGTCACCAGAAGATGATGTAGTTACATCGAAACCGGTTATATTAAAAATTTTATTTTGTGGAAAATTGCCAATTTTTATTAATCATGATGTTCCACCATATCACGCCTGAAACGTCTCTTTTTATTATGAAATGTTGCGTTTGGGTACCACTTTATGGATAGTTTTAGCATTCAAGCTTATTGCCAAGTTATACAAAAGTTAAGTATAGAAAATCCGTTTCGTATATAGAACTTATCACTTCCAATGTTCACCCTGTAGTTACCGATCCATTCATGTCGGCGGCAAGACTGCAGCCCTTTAGTCCCAGTCTTCAACGGTCAATCGACGTCTGTTGACTTGTTCGTTTTTTTACGACGACAAGCGAATTCTAAGCCCGCATCAAGCCCGCATGCTTAGAGTTAAAAGAAAATGGGAAGTACATATTGCATAAATAGAGTTCGCCACACGTACGGAAAATTGTTTAGTGCTATTAAAATGCACCAAATATGCGCAAAAATCGTATTCCTTTTCTTTTAAGAAACTTACATTGGTCCTCCATTTTAAATTAATATTTAACTCTCGCTCCTGAAGTAATTTAAACTTTCAAAATGCTTCGTACGATAGGTAATATTGATCTGAGTTTAGATTAGCCCAGTATTTTTCCTATCGTTGCTCTAGGGCAGCGTCATCTACAAGAATCTCGCGTTGCTCGGGTTTGGGTGGGAAGATCCTTTCATTCACGAGGGATGTATAAAAAACATCTGGTATTATTTAATTGGATATTTGAACTGATCCACATGTACCACTTCTAAATCCCTTCACCTTTGCTTTGATGGTTGGCTTCTGGTTTCCCAATGCCTTCTCTCATCTCTCTTCTTCTCACCGCACTTGTTACTCTATATCGATTCTGTTTCCAACATCTTACAAGACCATTCCACTGCGTGCTCTCTGACTTTCACTTAATTTCTCTCTTTTTACACCCTTTTACCCCAAAGAGTCATTCTTCAAGCACATCACACTTCCTCTCTACCCCTTAAGAAACTCCCACACTATGGCCTCCATCCAAAAAGACCGATTTTCTCTATCGCAATTGAATTTCGAGGCCAGATGTTGAAATGGGATTTTGTTTCAGGTATTGCTCAGAAATACTAAAGGTGCCAGAGCGAGTAAATATGGAAGATTCTTGGCAAAGGCGGTACGTATCGATTTTTGGCATTAATATTTTAAGGCTCAAATTGGGAAAATGAAGTCGATGTGCCATAGAATTCGTCCCTGAATACGTCTTTTCCTTAGCTATTATCATCTAGTGATGTTAGACATTTTTTTGAGCTATTATATGTTCCCTCGTGACAGGTTTCATTACGTGCGCGAATATAACCATGTAATAGCTAGTTTTCTCTGAAATGTAACCTGGCACTTCATAGCCCATTTAAGGCATTAAAACGAAATCTCCTGTGACTCTCTTGATGTGTGTGCGTAAAGAACTCGTGTGCCGCGGTCATCATAAGTTTCTTAATATAAATTGATATTCTCCCCCAAGGGGTCAGATCCACTGACCTTCGGGGGTGTGGCACTTCGTAATCCACGCTGCTTCACGGAAAGACTTCTCTTTCGACGGCAATGGCCCCAGGGGGACGCGGCGCAGCCGACGACATATTCGCCGCAATGGCACCTTTGATGAGAATATGCAGGGTTCTCAGTGTACCTCCTTATGCACGATATTGCTGCGGTGTTGGTTATCATGGCGCCAAGAGAAAACTCTTGGGCGTCGCTGTCTTGACCGTGTTGGCAACCTTGAGGGCTTCAATAAGCATCATTGTTTTCAAAATGGGAGGTGGCTTTCTGAGTGATTCTCTAACATTTTCTGAAGCAACTAAGAACGCCTGGATATTTGTGCGCCAATTCTTTGAGATACTAAGCGTCTCCTTTGCCCTCAAGCATTACAAATTGATTGACCTTATTTTCGAAGAATTTTCTGGATGTGACCTGAAGATAGGAAATATAATAACTTCCGTAGCCCTAGGAGAAATTAAGGAGAAAACGCGCAGGATGGTGATATTTATCATTACCTGTAATGCAATGTTTTTTATGTATGGTATATTTCAGAATTTAATCGAAAGACTAGCACCTGACAAATTAGCAAATCTATTGGCCACCATTATTTTGGACTTCTATGGAGTCATATTCGTCCTGCAGTTGGGAAACCTTTTCATTGTAATGAGGATTTGCTATGGTCACATTAATGATGAAGTTATGTCCTTGGAACAAGACTTTCATGAGAGAGCTACCGCGAGGAAAATAAATAAACTAGCTTTTTTAAGTAGCCGAAGCAATTCAAGTGTGGATGATTTGGATCCGATACGGCAATTGTCGGAAATTCAGATCCAACTCCATCATATTTTTCGTGTGATAAACACAGCCTATGGAATTCAACCCCTCTCGCTCGCTCTCCTGATCTTCTCTGCGGCCACTTTATTGACCTTCTATGGTGCGTGGTCAGGGTCCACGTGTTATGAACTAGCATGGACGTATTCTTGGATATTCTTCGCCTTGAGTATTTTGATCTGGCTACTCTTGGAATGCAATAATTTTTACAAAGAGGTAAGTTGAATAAAATCTCTTTTTATGTACTGGTCCTGCTTATTTTTAAGTTATCCACAAGGCTTTACGAGGTATAATTTTGTTCAGGTCTTGAATATTATTTCGTATAATGAACTTATGAAAAATATCAGCAATGAAATACTCAAGCAGTTTACGTATAAATCACCTATAGCACACATTCAATCTCTCATAAGAGACCTCAAATTTTCATTTATTCCATTTTTGTTGACTTATCTTTCTCCCTTCTCCATCATTTCTTCGCCGATTATTTTTGTCTGCGTAGTCCTTATTCCAATACATGGTTAGTCATCTCCTCAAATGGCCCTCTATTTCCTGCAAGTCTGCTCATCTAAATCTGATAAACACGAACACCCTTTTCCCTTCTTCAATCACTCTTTGCAGCTACGCTTATGACTTGGAGAAATATTTTTTCCAATAGAGGTTATAGTTATTAGTTATCAGTCATTTATGTTGTGTAATTTCCTGTATTATCACTCTATTCCTATTTCCGCTACATTTTCCCCTAATTTTCCTCACTGTAATTGCTTATGGTCTCACGTTTTATTCTCAGTCTAAATCGTTTCATACCTAGAGAATCTAAAACAAAAATCATCATCATGTTTCTTTACTCAGGCTGTTCATCTCTGTTTTATTCTCCCGGAAGTTACTACAACGCCCCTGCCACACAACCTTTTTGGTGGCTCGCAGGGTATTTATGTAGATGTAGATGTACAAAATGTCTATCAACTCTTACCTGAATGGTAAAATGTTTAATCATTCTCCAAAATTACCGGCTTGGGTCTCTTCACATCCACTAACTTCAAATCTGTACGTATTTTTATAAAAAACGCCGGATTCAAAATCAAAATAACTGTTAATTAAGGACAAATCGTTCTCATTTCATTCCCAAACACTAAAGGCCTACATCTCTCCAAAGCAGTTTTTTCCAGTTACAGCTTTGAGTAGCACGTCACCTCACCAACAAATTCATCATATGTTATGTAGTTCGCATTTCCAGGGCATCTTGTTTCTTTCCTTACTTTCGAAGCAAAATAAGTATTGATTGCTCCCTATAAATATTACTTTCTCTGGTCAATTCTAATGGAGCTTAAGTGGTGCTCGCATAACGCCTAATTATTTTCTTCTCTGTCCCAAGACATTCCCCCTCATAGATTTCTTGTTGGATCACGTAGCATTATATTTATTGATATTAAGAGTTGCTTAATAATACCAGGCGCTTTATCATCAAATTCTGAGTATCCGCGATGACAAACAGTTCATCAAATGGAAATTATTAAAAACCATATTCCTAGAATCTGCCTTGTTTTTTTCGATTAATTAAAGCATAAAAATGTAAACATAAAAATGCCGAGACTGTAAACTTGATTGGCACTAAGTGATGAGGACAAATAAGAAGAAGAAAAATTGAATAAAAAAATAAATATTACAAGTAAGGGGAGAAGTAGGGATATAAATAATAAAAGTTTTAATAAATAATAAAAAAAATTTCTTGCCTTTTGTGTGTGATTGAGGGGTCACTGCTTCTCAAACACACCCAAGTGGCCTAGTGTGTATTCCCTATTTCTCCCGTTACTTGAATTTTTATGTTATATATTTATTCCTTCTTCTTCTTATTTTTCGTTCTGTGCGTTCTCTCATTCTGTCTTCTATGCAAAAGGATTGTCGGCTGCAGAAATTCATCGGGAGTTATGTCTAGTTTGTGGACCTAAAGTCAGGAAAGGTTAGACAACGGTGCCGTGATTTTAAAAATGGACGAACAAATGTCCATAAAGACGAAGAGCGAAGTGGCAGGCGCAGTATTCTGACCGATTAAATTGTTTCGCAAGTGGAACAAAAACTGCGATGTGATCGTCGATTGACGATTAATCCCCCGGCTGAACAATTTCCTCAACTTGGACGCACTACTGTCTACAATATTGTTACGGAAAACCTCGGATACCTCAAATTATATGCAAATTGTGTACCTAAAATGCTCACCGACCACCACAAAGAGGTGTCAAAACAATGGCAACAAACAGGCAAAGACAATGTCCAGTGGACGAGAGTTTTTGGGCCGTTACCCACAAGATGGAGACGATGAGACCTTACATCTAGCGACTACTTCCTGTTCTTGCACGGAAAACAGTGGCTCCGTGGGCAACGTTTCGAAACCGAAGAGGAACTCAAGAATGGGGTTGCTAATTGGTTCAACTCTCAGACGGCGAGCTTCTATGCAGAGGGATTAAAGAAGCTGGTGCAGCGGTACGAAAACAGCTTAGAAGTGAACGGCGATTATGTAGATAAGTGAAGTAGGTTTGTAGCTAACTAAAAGTGCCAATAAAATGTGTTTCATGTGAGTGTATTTTTACCTGTGACCAAACGGCTTTTACTTTATGCGTATGCGTCATAGCTGCGGTATTAGATAGCATGAGGACAGGCATGACTTGCCACAGCATTGTTATTATTAACTTCATTGCAACAATTTCAAATGTTGATGATTTCAAATTTCGATGACTCCGTTAAAGTTACTGTTGCGGCATCTCCCGCAGTTTCTTGAAATTTTGTTATTAGCTTATTAAATAAATCTGATTTTAAGCACTCTGGGGCTCACAGATCACTGTACTTCCAAGGTCAACTTCATTGTTGAGATAATCGTTGAAATATTACCTGACATTCTCATTGATGTTAGATTTTGTGTGTTTCAAACTGTATGCTTCAATATCAGCTTATCCGAGACAATTTAACTGGAGAGTGAGCATTTAAAACGGATTGATTGCATGGAATCTTGGATCCGTTGCATTATACAAGTACATAGTATATTTCATCCCAAAAGACTATGAGACATAGGGATGATATCTGACTCAAGACTTAAAATGTTTCCCAAATTAGCGTTTCTAGAGATAACTTGTGCATTGATAAGCGTGTTATATAATCCTCGTTCTGCAGATCATAGTATCTCTTCCGGTCGTTCGCCTTTCCGTGCACACTTTTCCGTATATTGCTGATCGACCGCCTCCCATAACTTTCATATGTGATGAGCGAGTGATGATAGTGGCAGCCACACATTCACGTTCCGCTGGAGGGAATGTTGAATCTGCACGTGCAGAAATGAATTTTCGGACTTTGTCCATCACACGTCAAATCACACATCACAGGTCAAACAGCAACGCCGTGGCCAGCGTGTCAATGTTGACTCTTCCTTCGAGAATTCATATGCTAAGTCTTTTTTTGCGTCAGTTGCCAATGTGCGATGTAGACTTTTCATCCAATCACTTTAAAAAAAAATACCTTTCAAAAGGAGCATCGTTATCAAGCAAGCACGGTAAATATTGATTTTAATTCAACAAACCTTCATTTTTTCGCTGAGGAAATTTTGATGGTAAAGAAAACTCGGGTATTATCATTTTATCTTTGCAGGCATTTTGAAAGTAGCTTAAAACTCAATCCATACGCATTCAGCCAATAAAAAGGCCAAACTGCGATCAAAAAGTGTCTAGAAAGTTCTTTGAAATTGTACATTTTATTACAGTGGGATTGATGGACTTTGAGAAAATACAATTACGGTCAAAGGAACGAATTTTAGGGACCTGCTTTCCTTTAAAGATAAATATTTTAAAAAAGAAAATGCTTTCGCTTTCCAGTCCATGATTCCTCTCTACACAAGCATTATTCAGTAATCATATACTTTATCTTAATATGCAGCACATTAGATACATATACCTTACAGTAGGAATAGGGCATGATTTGATCCAGATATGTGTCTTCAAAATAGGCGATTTTATTTTATAATATGTCTGTGTAGCCGGCCCCGGTGGGGGCGGGGTAACGTCCTCGTCTACCAACTGAGATGTCACGGGTTCGATTCCCGTCTGGGTGGATTTTTCTCCATCCAGGGCTTGGCTGTATGTAATTGTCTCCAATGTAATGTATGTAATGTAAGGGTTAGGTGGAAGAAGGGACTATCTAGTCTCAACCTCGCCCACTTAAGTCGATAATAAATAAAAAATAAAATAAATATACATGCAACATTTCGACCTGATCGGTAGTTTGATTTTATTATTATTAATGTTTAGTGAATGAATTACGTTTAAATATTATGTTCAGAAGTGTGGAATTATTTGTCTATTAATGATATGTTTACGTAGAGGAAGGAGATTTGGGAGGAGAAAACGATAGAATTGAATTAATTAAAATTGGCAATTTTCCACAAAATAATTTTTTAATTAATACGACCGGTTGCGATGGCCCTAGGAGCTTGGCGCCGCACCGAGGCTTCACCCTCAACGAGACACCCCCCCCTCCATCCAGCCACGAGGTTTTTCCGGACTGTGTTAATTTCCGCCCCCCCTTTCTCCTCCCCCGCACCATTTCCCCCTCTCATATGTCACCCACGTGGCCCACGTTCCACCTACCCTCCCTCTTTCCGCCCCCTTTTTCCACTTCCCTCCCCTTACTTGATTTTCAGTATACATAGTAGACAATGAGAAATGACTGTTCCCAGAAGATGATGTAGTTACATCGAAGTCGGTCGTATTAATAAAAAAATTCATTTTGTGGAAAATTGCCAATTTTAATTAATCATGATAATCCACCATATCACGCCTGAAACGTCTCTTTTTATTGATAGAATTGAAGATGACGGAGGACGAAGCATTGAGGTCGGAAATGGAAGTTTTCAGAGTATCAGTACCATGTGCCCATTGAAGGAAAATACCATTGATATATCGTATCTGAGCCACAATAGAGGTTTCAGGGGTTGTTTTATCAGGAATTTTTTCTCTCCGAGACCAAGAAAGAGGTTTGCATAGGAAGGGCTGAACCTTCTGTACATGGCACAACCCTTGATCTACAAGTAGAATTTATTGTAAAAAGAGAAAGAATTACGGGTGAGGATGACGTCGGAAAGGCTAAGGAGAGAATCAGTGCTGGTATGTATGGCTTAGGGCGTTGGGAGAGGTAGAATTGGAGAGCGGAAAGACCTTCTGAGTGGGGAATGGATGTATAGAGGGATCTGGCATCAATGGTGGCCATGGTGATCTCGGTATCTGCAGGGGTGGAGGAAGCCGTCCCTCCGTCAGTGATTCCCAGCCAAGCTCTTCTTACAATTTTGATACGCTACTCACTTTATCATAACGGCGTTTCACAAATCTATCTCTTCGACGCTGCACGCGACCTAATTCGGTAATCAATCCAGCATTAGTTTACGATGCATCTATGCGATGAATATAATCATCGCATTAATATCAATACATTCCTAAAATTAAACACAAATATATTAATGTATGATCTTGCAAACAATGTAGGAACAACATGCTCTTCTCCCTTCACTTAAGCCTACGACAAAAGTTGCTGTGAATATTATTTCGCGTAAAACGCTAATTGCGCATTTTAAATGGAACAGGACCCCAATGGAATTGTTTTGATTTTATTTTCGCCGAGCTTTTTAGTAAAATATCTTCTTACTTTCACTTCATCTTTACCTTCAACCGAAGGAAAATGTGAACAGACTTCATGAATTTTTGCCATCTCGACATTGCCATACGCATACTCCAGCGTGATTCCATAAATCAATGAACTTACTAGCTTCAAATTCCTTTCAAAGGAAATGTGCGCATTTCATTGGGAGAGAGAGAGAGAGCACGAAAAAGAAGCATGATCGCGCCATAGATATGAATTCTCGGGTGGCACCATTTTATTATTCTCAATATTACGAGGGCAGTCTGAAAATGACTTGTAACTCATTCATGGGAAATATCTACTGTTCTGATTAAATTTTATTCTTCTTAGCTGACGTAACCATGGAAACGACTAATAGTAGAGAATTGCAGTTCCAGAATGAATGGAATTGGTAAAAATGGCATATTGCAAACCTATTTAAAATGTCTGAAAATATGGTCTAGTTTTTCTAATTGAAAATTTTCCTCAAGAATGGTAATGATTGTCAAATTAAAAGAAACTCGTTTGATTCCCACAATTACCTTTAAAACACTAATTTACTGATCGTAAACAAGAAAAATTTGATGCATCAGCCGGGGACTTAGACGGTTTTAAGGATTAAGGAGTTTATTTTCTTATTCTATTCACGATTCCTCGTAGCCCGAAGGACAATTTCCATGAGATTGTTCATATTTAAGGCCGTTTTGAATATGTTCATACAAAGCCCCAATTACTGCCGACAGCTCATTTTGCACAATTTGGGGTGTGGAGGATCCATCCACCTTGGAGGATAATAAGAGCTTTCTTTGATAACATCCACGCATTTAGCAATAAACTGTAAGAGAAGATAATTTCAAGGGTGTTCCTTCCTGTAAGATATTTGGTGTGGTCAATCAGGAAGGTAAGTGATATCTCATTCTTTCTACAGACTTACCTTTGTCTTTTAAGTCATTTTTCAACTCTTCAAGTGTCTCCAGTCATATGTGAAGGATTGTGTCCTTTGTTTTGCCGACTTCAGTGTCTAAAGAAAGTCTACCCGGCTGAAACGCGGACGATCTTATCAAGAACAAGTGTCTAGTGATTGATTAAGGAAGAGTGTTGAGCAGGAAATCTCGAAGGCTACCGAGATTTGCAGCTTCCGTACCGCAATAAACATGTATCAATGAAGATATCAATGGTGGCCTAAAATTTAACCAGCGTGGCGCATGAAGGTGAAGGTCAGATCTTGGCCACGGCTTAGAGGAGAATATATTTCTGTGGTACCGAAGAACCGCTTTCTAGTTCTCTTTAAGATGCCGACTTTATAAAAGCAAGTCACTGAGATACTTGGTAAGGTTTTCGTGAGCAACAGCTAATTCCTTATTGTAGTAAATAGTTACTATAGGCTATTAGCCTTGGGGAACTTTCATGACGACAGGAAATATTAAAACGGAATCTTCTTCGTCCTGTTGAAGACGCTCGATTTAACGACACCGTGAGTTTTACGATCTAGGTATAGTATTTATCTCTGAAAGGCCGTTTTGAATTCCCTGTAGTCACTTTTCGGCCTACATGAAAACCAAAATAACTACAACTGTGTTGCGAAGGGACACCAGGTCACAAAAATCGAATGGTTAAGAGTGCAGACGACAGAACCATCGTTTGAACGGTTTACTGTGTCTATTTTTTGTAAAGATAGCTAACAAATAACCACCAGCAAATTACAGTAAAATCAAAATAGAAAATATTTTCTCGAAAGTGCGATTGAATATTATTTCTTCTTCGGAGATAATTTACGATTTTGTTATAAAAAAATGTTTTCACTCAGAAATATGATTTATTTAAAGAAGTGCTGCTAGGAACACTATTGAGGCATCTAGAAAAGAAAGATGAAATGTACTTCACAGAAATGTTTCTTTTCAACGGGAGATACAATGGAAAAACCTGGCGCTGAATATTTTCCGCCGTTCCTCTCTTGTCCAATTCGCAAATTGCCGTGCCGTCATTGTATGCTTGCAAGAAAAATGCACATATCAGACCTTTAATTTTGCACACGTTTCATCAAAAGTCAAAGTAATAAAAAAAGACGAACCGGAGGAATCGATAAAGATCTAGAGAGCGTGCCTCAGCCCAACATTATCGAGTTGCTCGCGTGGAAACAAGCAACCGGCATGCAATCCAGAGGCAGTGGCGAGGATGTGTTGTATGCAATTGAACCGTTGTTGAAAGTAAGTACGGTATTGTTTTTGCCTCCATACGCGATACAGACATTGCGAGATGGGAATGGTATGTCGAACCAAAGGTCACTGGTGGCTGGCATCCTTGTGTGGGGCATGCTATCGTTCGCGTCACTATGCATTTCCCCGCGTATACTCAGCAGCAGCCATTTTCAAGGGAATCCAAATAAATTAATCCCAATGGGAGTGTTTGCTTTTGCGATCGCCGAGGGCGCCATCGGAATGACAGTGGTGGCGTTGGCCCTGAAGAATCATCGGCGAATCTATGCACTCTACCAGAACATCACTGAGTACGACTCGACTCCCAGAGGAGAAACCTCAACGGATTATGGTGATGGAGCCAGGAGAAGAAGAGTTCAGTTGCAGCTGGTTGTTCTCTTCACCTGTGATGCAATATTCGTCGTTTACCCGCTATATAATCTGGTTTTGAACAAGTATGACGTATATACGGCAACACACGAAGTTCTGATGGCGGTGTGGAAGTTTTACGAATTATTTCTAAGCCTTCAGTTTGGAAACATGATGTCTCTCATAACAGCTCGTTTTCGACGGGTAAATGATGATATGCCGTATCTTTTTACGCTGGCAAAAAATGGCGTTAATTTGAATCGTGGTTCCACTGAGCAAACTTTCCCTTCTATCGTCGATGTGAAAAACGCGGTGTATCAATGGTCCCATCTTCAAATGAAGTTCTATTGCTATTCTCAGGAGGTGAACACGGTGTGCGGAATTCATTTTGTCTTCATTGCCCTCATGAACATGCTCGAATGCACATTTATCATATTTTTAACATCCTCCTTGTATTATGACACGTGTGAGTTTTCATTGTCCATGGTTTGGGCGGCCCAAGACATGTGCGTTTTGGTTTGGGTCCTGGCAGAGATCGCAGCTGCGCAAAGAGAGGTTAGTATCTCGCTAGCTCCGTCCTTACCCTCGGTCCCTCACCCCGCATCGGCCCTTCTACCCCTCCCCCCCCTGCATCATTCTCCCCATGGAGTCCGTATGGTTCCCATGGCGACGGCTATGTTCCTGTCTCCGTTGCATTCCCACGATTGTGGCGGGATCCGTGTGCCAGCATGACATTTCCTCTTTTTAATTAACTCCTCTAATTAAATATCCCAATTCACACGTTTTTAATTTATAAATTTAGAAATGTTTTATGTTTTCATAGAATTAAATGAAAAGGGCTTCTTAGCAGGGAAAATGCAGGAGAGTGGTGGATTTGAATGACAGATTCCTTGGGGTCATGTCTAGTTGAAAAGTATGGTCTCTGAAGAGTGCCAAATGTCTCCTGCCAAAATGCCATTGCGTCCAATAATGTGTCAATTTTCCTTGACGTAATTTGTTACGTTTGACGCCAATGACGACGGAAGATCCTATCTCCTTTATTTCTCTCTCTCTCTCATATATATATATATATATATATATATATATATATATACATAAACACACAAACACCAGGTTAATAAATATTAAACACACAGAAAAAAAAAGAAGGACACTTACAGTAGATATTTACGTTTCGACGGCACGGCCGTCGTTATCAGAAACTGATGATTCATCAGACAAGTCTGACCTGAAGAAGGCCTCGGAGTATGCCGAAAGGTCAAATCATCTACAGTGTGAGTGTCCTTTTACGTGTTATCTGTTTTATTCTGTGTTCTATTGTGCCGTCCAAAAGTTACATATATATATATATATATATATATATATATATATATATATATATATATATATATTCAAACTTGAAAATCCCGCCATACGGCGCACAAATATTCATTAAAATAGAAATAGGTATAAGGAAAGGGGATAGGAAAACACATAAAAGGCGAACACAGGACATGTGGGGAAGGCGGTTTTTGAGCAGATCACGAAAGTAAAATTATTTCTATTATTAATCTAATTTTTAATTTTTAATCTAATTATTCTAATATTATTATATATATATTATTATTATTAGGTAATCTACCGGTTAAGGTAGGCTTTTGGATGGACACAACTATCAAATAAATATTTTGTAACTCTAAACAAAAGCCAATCCAACAACCCAAACTACATCAGGTCCCT
This sequence comes from Hetaerina titia, assembly GCA_037158775.1. Lineage (NCBI taxonomy): Eukaryota > Metazoa > Arthropoda > Insecta > Odonata > Calopterygidae > Hetaerina > Hetaerina titia. The sequence continues at coordinate 117,642,263 of CM073771.1, forward strand.
CTTCATCTCTGTGTACTTTCTTCCTCCCTTCATCCCATCCAACATCCCTATCCCGCTCCCACCCCCTCCTCGCTCGCCCAACATCCTCCCCTTCATTACCCTCTTCAACACTCCACCACCGCTCAATACGCCTTTCATCCATTTCTCTTGCCTCCATAGGATTTCTCTCAACAAACCCCTCTCCTCACCCACCATCTCCACCACTTCCTGATTTGTTTTCCTTTCGGTCCATTTCACCATCCCTACTCAACGTCCACGTCATCAACTCCCTCCTCCTTGAGAAAGCCTCCTTGCCTAGCGCAATTCTTCTCCTTACGTCCCTACCACTTTGACCGTGTTGGTCCAAAACACTTCCGAGATATGTAAACTGCTCTACCTGCTCTATTCTTTTCCCGCCTATTGTAATATTTAGCTTTTCCTTTCTTTCTTAGCCTTTTTCTTTCTGGAAAATCGCATGACCTTTGTTTTATTAATATTGATTCTCATCCCATATTTATCGCACTGAACCTCCAATTCACTCAGCAATGCTTGCAACCCCTTGGCTGACTGAGCAACTAATGCTTGGTCATCAGCAAACCTAACCGATTTTACGAATTCCCCTCCGACTTTCATTCCTACCTCCAGTTCTTCCCACGCCTCTTTAATCATTTCCTCCACATATACGTTGAACAGCACCAGTGACATTGGGCAACCCTGCCTTACCCCTCTTCCTAACACTGCCCATCCGGACTCTCCGTTCCCCACTCGCCCCTGAGCTGTCTGAGACATGTACAGGTTGCGGATCAGTCTCCTGTCCCTCCAATCCATTCCTATTTACTGCAATACATGCCTTAATTTTTCCCAATTCACTCTATCAAACGCTTTTTCGAAATCTACAAAACAGGCAAAAACGTCCTGATTGTATTCTATATTCCTCTCGACTAGTGATCTCATTACTGCAATGGCATCACGCGTACCTCTTCCTTTCCTGAACCCAAACTGATCATCCCCTAAGTAATCATTTGCCTTACTCTCTATCCTTTTGTTGATGATCCTGAGAATAACTTTAGCTGCGTGGGATATCAAACTTATTGTTCTGTAATCCTCACATGACGAAGCCTTTGCCTTTTTTGGAATAGGAACTAACACCGATCTCACAAAATCTTCCGGCCAGATTCCTTCCTCATAGATACTACGAATCAGTCCATATATGGCCTTCTTCCCACCTTTCCCTAACCATTTCAACATTTCTACAGGAATATTGTCCACCCCCACAGCCTTATTTGCTTTCATCTCCTTTAATGCCCTTTCTATTTCATCGTCGAGTATGCATGGACCTAAGCTATCTTCTTCTACGTCATGTTCCTTTTCTATGTCTAACCTTGTCGGCCTAAGTTCTTTACCATACAGTGTTTCTATATATTCCTTCCATCTCTCTTGGATTTTTCCTGTTTCAACTATTATCTTACCCCACTTATCTTTAACTGTTAGCATAGATCTTGCCTTCTTACTTCCCGATAATAACTTAACCTTGCTGTATAGAGCACCAATTTTATTATATATATATATATATATATATATATATATATATATATATATAACTTTTGGACGGCACAATAGAACACAGAATAAAACAGATAACACGTAAAAGGACACTCACACTGTAGATGATTTAAGCTCTGTCTGACCTGAAGAAGGCCTCGGAGTAGGCCGAAAGCTTAAATCATCTACAGTGTGAGTGTCCTTTTACGTGTTATCTGTTTTATTCTGTGTTTTCTATTGTTCCGTCCAAAAGTTATATTGCTCTCGTGAGTACTTCCGCATCATCGATATATATGTATATATATATGTATATATATATATATGTATTTATAAATATATTATTATTGGGTGTTCTACCAGTTAAGGTAGGTTTTTCGATGGACATAACAATCAAATAAATAACTTTTGACTCAAAACAAAACACAATCGAGCAACAACATTAAAGGAATTATCATGACCCACACAATTCAGGTTGATTAGAAAACAAAAAGAAGATAAGGAAGAAAGACGCCAGTACGGATAGATATTTATTTATAAAGTAGTCTACCAGTTAAGATAGGTATTGGATGAACACAACTATCAAATAAATATTTTGTAACTCCTAAAAAAAACCCAATCCAGCAACCTACTGTACATCAGGTCCCTCTTCATCTCTGTGCACTTCTTTCCTCCCTTCATCCCATCCAACATCCCTATCCTGTTCTTGCCCTTTTCTCGCTTGCCTAACATTCTCACCTCTATAACCTTTTTCAACATCCCACGGTTGGGGCTTATAAATAACAATTTTAATTATTTTTTCCTGGAACGTTCAAATGCATCAATCTTCAATTAAAGAGCATTTTTGGAACCACGAAACGTTGAAGCATCAAATGGAAAACAAAGAAGGAATATCAGCGGGCTGTAGAGAAAATCATGGATGACGGTAAAGAGCTGAGTACTATCGAAGAAAAATGGAAATCTATCAAGAAAGTGATATCGAAAGCGGCAAAAGAAACTGTATTAGAAAGATAGATGATAGAAGAAATTGGAAGAATTTAAACACAGAGCTAGGCAGAAGGGAGTGCAGAGAGTTAAATAATACATTGAGACGGTCAACAAATAAAGCAAAAGAAGCATGGTGAAAGACGCAGCGTAAGGATAGGGGAGGTTTGCAGAAGGGTGAAGTTGATGCGCTATACTACCCTGTCCAATAAATACACGAACTGAGGCCATAAATAACTTTATTTTGCGAAAATTAGGCTCCATCGATTTTGTCTCCCTGTCCAAATAATCAGGTTCATTTTCAATGCGTTGCAAAAGTTCACTTTAAATTTCCGCTCGGTTGGTCTTTTGGTCGTCTGCCAACACCTTGGGCACGATCTTGGTGCGCAATTTCCACATTGATAAATCTTCAGTAACAATGCGAAACAATAGTAGACGATAAGGTTAGTGCATTGGCAACCATCTTGATAGTAAATCGATGGTCAGACTCCAACAGTTGTCGAACACGAGCCATATTGTTGTCGGTTTTGTTAATGGCCGCCCAGAGCGTTGACCGTTGTGAACCTCTTCCCGGCACTCCTTAAAGGCCTTTAACTACCTCGAAATTTGTGAGGAGGACAGAGCAGAGTCCACGTAAACCTCAAGAATTATTTTTTTAGTCTTCTCAAGAGATTTTTTCAATTTAGCACAAAACTCAGTAATCGCGTAGCCTTGCTAGGAGCGGCGCAGAAAATTCAATAGTATTACGTTCGGATCGCACCCTGTACATATATATATATATATATATATATATATATATAAACACTATGCGGGAAAGTTTCATATGGACTTATGGTAAACAGTAGAGTGGTATTATTTATGAAGATACAATTTAGGGCAACTTATTTTAAATATGAATATTTCAGTCAGCTAAGCTCCGAGTGTACTCCATGAAATAACAGCTCTATGTTTGATCAAACCTATTGACTTGTTTACATTGCGCTTTACAGAATTAAATAATATTTTTTTGCGCTACAATTAATACGCGTTTAAATTCGTATTTGCTGCCAATGGCTCTCTCAGAATTGACACATGAGCGTATATCCAAGGATAAGCCTTTTTTACACTGTTGGTATATCCCATCATTAATAATCAGTCATATTCCACGTCGTCTGAAACCTCGAGCTCTTCACTTTAGAAATCACCTAGACTAAAAGAGAGCTACTCACGATACGTTGATCAAATTGCGTATTTCAATTTTTATTGATTATTTGAATTATTGATGGCTTCACTTCCACATTACTATTAAGAAGGTATTTTAGTCTAAATTCTGTATCATTCCGATGTTTATTGTGCTTTCAACTGCTATTAATTGCACATAGAGGGACGAAAAATTTACCATTAATGCATTGTGCGGGTTAACATTTTTAATATTTATTTGCCTAAATGATTCACAGTGGAAAGCATTCATTCCAAAGGACTGAGTAATATCTTGATGGGATGACTGCGAAACCTAGTCTTTATTGTGTTGACCAGTTGAATGACAGGAGAAAATAATCGAATATCCCGGACATCACGCTGACTCCAGCCTTGAGAATAATTCTTCGTGAAAACTTGTAGAAATTCTAGATTGGTGACTTTTCTGTAGAGTTTGTTTCTTGGTATTTCTTCTTTAATTTTAAATACACTTTTTTACTGGGCCACATTGTTTTCCACTATGATTCAGTAATTAGAATTTTCAAAACTCTACGAGGCTTAGTTGAGATAATACCAATATCCCAATTTAATTTGCAGTGCTTGCTAACGAAATGCCTCTCCTTTCTTTCTCCTCGAGATTACTACGACATCGCAATCGAATTACAAAAATTGAGCCCCTTAGAGTCTCATTTTTAAATCGCATGTTTCTTAGTCGAAATATACAATATTTCGAATTATGTGTTAACGTCATGAATTTTCATATTGCTTGTAATTAGGCAAAAATTTTTGTGTGTGTATTGAGTGTCAATCTGTTGAGTTAAGCATATTTTTATTTTTCCCAATATCTTTCCAACATTTGTAGCCTACGACAAATCCCAATAAACTGCAAGAGATGTCGCAGCACAAAGATTTGACGCAGTTATCCGTTGATATGCATTACAATGCAACAATTTCTGAGTGTATAAATTATTCGCCTTGGCCGGGATCGTACCCTACCTCATGCTTAAGTATTTGTCTTGTTAACAGGAGTATTAAGATCCGTTTTTATAACCCCTTTCTTAATTGTTTCATATCGATTCATTGGATTCTGTGGTGATCATTATTCTTAAATGTAATTACAATTTCCGTTTTTTGGATGATATAAATGTTTGTTCAAGTTGGTGTGGTATCAAACGTTCTTTTACCTTTCACTTCCTCTTTGTAGGTTAGCTTTAATGTTGTGTGTTTAATGTGTATTATTTGCTTTACAGTGTAAAAAGTGTCTAATGTTCCGAGAAAAGCAAACAAAAGCAATAGTTTTTGGGTTTACAAATTTGTTTTCATTAAATTAAGAAATCCTTTGAGATTTTCCGGAATACAAATACTTGTATTTTAAATATCTTCTCGCACTGATTTTTAAAACCTGTCAAATATAAGGAACAAAATGAACTGATTTTTCGTCTCTCTTTCCTTAAACCTAAATAGATAATCTGAAGAAAAGTATGCGCTATGGTTTATTTTAAAATCTCTGGAATTATTCATTTTTAATCGTTCATTTTTAATATCTTAATATTTAAATTCCATAACCAAAATTACTACCTCGATTATGTGGTAAAAGATCGTTGAATTGTATATACGGAATTTAATATTTAGGCAGTCTAACACGTAATTTTCTTCGGCATTAAATGAAGACAAAAGGCTAAAAATAATTGTGGTATTGCGCGTAATTCCCTTAGGTTTTACTAGTTCGCATGCTAGACATTTAACGGTGTGATCACTGTAGATCAATAATCAGGAGATTATTTTATTTGGCGTGCTGAAATATTACGTAAAACTAGTTGACTCGGGCTTGTGACGATTCCCATATCCATTCAGGCTGGGGTGCGTGGTAATGCTCCTGCCAGGGTCTCATTGGTTCCTCGAAGACACCCAGAGCAGTGCTGAGATATTACACGAGTGTAGCGAATCGCACACGCAGTTATTGCTTGGACTCTTGAACTGATTCCTTTACTTGGAGCCTGACCACCTCTCATTGAGACTAAAAGTTGCAAATTTAATCTGAAGTTGATTCGGGAGTGAGTAATGCCTTCTCAAGGTGTAACTCCAGGAAAAGTTAACATATTTACCATGACGGCACCATTTTTGAGGATCTCCAGAATCTTAGGGGTTGCTCCTTATCCTCTTTACTTTCTAGGTGACGAGAAAGCACCGTTTAAAATCCAATTTCTGCGATACAGCGTGGCTTTATGGGGGATTTTGTCGATCCTCACAGTCGTCTGCTACTTCGCAGTAATGTCTATATACATAAATTACTACGACTATTCTTCCCAATTCTATAATTCTTTGTTGTACTGTTGTGTGGGTATCGACAATTTAATAGGAATCACTGGCACTTCATTCTCTTTACTCAAACACTCAAATGTGGGAAACATTTTGCAAATAATTGCAAAGCAAGATTCAAAAGCAAAGATCAGTAATTCCCATAAATATTTGCACGTACGAAGGATTGTAACAAATGAGTTATGTTACTTGTTCATCACCACTTCAGTCTTCGTAGCAAAAGCGATCTTCGACGGATATAGACGAGGTAACGTGGGAAAAGGAATAATTACTAGCTTCACTCTTATTTGGGATCAATACTGCCAAATTCTCACGTTTCAGTTCTGTAATATCCTCATTTGGATTCGGATAAGATTCCGGTCCCTCAATGATGACATATTTAGCCTACACCAATCAGAACAGGCCACGAATGACGACGGGTGCAATGTGGGATTTTCACGAGTGCATTTCACAAAAGATTCACATGTTCGGAAGAAGGTGCAACATCTTTCCAACCTTCAGTGCCAACTTCACCGCATCTGTTGCAGCACCGACACGGTTTACGGCTTCCCATTACTGTTGCTCGCTCTGTTAAACTTCACAAGCGTGACGTATACGATGTTTTTGAAAATTACATCAAGTCATTTGGACGCAGTTAGCATTTTTCTGTATGCATTTTGGGTCTTCTACAAACTTGGCGTACTCTCTTGGTGTGTCCTTCAGTGCGAGTCGCTCTACAAGGAGGTAAGTCAATATGGTTTTAATAAACTATGAGTCCAATATTCAGTCTGCATCATTATTTTTAGTCCGGTCATATGGTGCCCATTTGCTCCATAAATGTCAAAGTCGTGTTATAGATATAATTAATATTTATTTTTACGTTGTTATGCCAGTTCCGCGCGGAAAGGCATTGCTAATTTATTTATATCAAGTTGTATAGTTTTTGGTCCGTTACCACCGAGATGGAGATGATGAGACCTTGCACCTAGCGACTACTTCCTCTTCTTGCACTTGAAACAGTGGCTCGGTGGACAACGTTTCGAAACCAAAGAGGAACTCAAGAACGGTGATGTCATTTGGTTCAACTCTCAAGCGCCGAGCTTCTATGCAGAGGTGTTTTAAGAAGCTGGTGCAGCGGTACGAAAAATGCTTAGAAGTGAACGGCGAGGAAAGTCCTGGAAATAGATGGAGCTTTAGAAAATCCATGTAGGTGAAGAAACAAGGAATCATCGTGGGGGTTGGGGAAAGAAGTTCCGCAGGAGACAGGTTTTAATTATAGCGAGCACTTAAACACCGCAATAGACGTAGATATAAATGAAAAATGTCTAGGTATGTAGGGAGAAAAAAGACCATATTATGGTAATGTACATATTTTAGAGCAGTTAATAAATTTTCAGTTTCCCCTAGGAGGAAGTGGATTCATATAATAATTTAGCACAAGGCAGTGTAACGTACTCAAGAGGATAAAAAATGGAATGAGTAAATGAAATGTGTAAACATTAATTTCGATTGTCACTGTGTATTGCAAATGAAAAATCCGTGCAGTATTTCACACTTTCAATAAACGCTGAGTCTTTTACCCGCCAAACAGGCCATCTTTAATTGACTTGCCCTCTTTCAGTAAATTTCTTGATGATGATACCGTTAGAACGTGTAATTACGTGTATACGTGTGGCATATTTAAGAGTGGTTTTCTTTCTTAATTCGTAAAAAAGTTTCAGATATTGCTTGTGGACACGATGTAAAAGTTTCTTTTAATTTTATTGATGAAAAAATTAGAAAACCTCGGAAAAGTTGGTATTAATTTTATCCAAAAATACTGAAAAGTTACACTGAAAATGTGAAATTTACATGCTATGGGTTTCGGAGAATATTGTTCTGTAACATTTATGAGGGTAGCAGAATGAGATTAAATCGCATTTTTCTAATTCTCTGCGTGTCTGCCGGTCGGAATCATCCTGATGAACACATTCTCCGCCCTATTTCGGGCTCCTATCCTGAAAAAAAGAAAAGGAAGCGCCAGAGAATATGGCGTGCTTTATGTCATGCACGCTATCACAGTGATCAATTGCTTTGGAATCCGATTATATGAGTCAAGGTTAATGATAATGACGTTTTAGAGGGACAAGTTTCCTATCTCTGTCACTTTTCCGAATTTAAATTGCTCTTCTGCAATTAGTATGACTTTTGTCCAGTGCTAACCGCTTTCTCTGCTTCATTTCAATCGTCTCAGTGTGAGTGCAGATTTGTTAGCATTTATTCATCTTCCTTATCTTGGTTTGTGCTATCAAGAACTTTTTTAGAATTTTCGAGCAGAGAGGAGATAGAAAAAGTGCGCAGTAATAGTGTCAACTAAATTTCCCTCCCTCAATCTATATCACACGACAATGCCATCACGAAGATATGGTATGGTCGAGGATATTTTCACCGTCTTGGCACCGCTCCTCAAAATATGCAGATTCTTATATATTCCCCCTTTTACGCAAAGCTACTGCGGAGTAGGAAATTACGCCCCGAATAGAAAAGCTGTGCGCTGGAGCATTACCATCTGGACAGTTTTAATATTGTCATCTGTCATCATATTCCTAATCAGGTTTAATAGGGAAAGAGGCTTCGGCAGCAACAACACTCGAAATTTTGCGCAGACGACCATGTATGCCTGGATAATGATCATTCAATGTTTTGGAATGGTGAGCGTAGGATTTTCACTCAAGAATCATCTCCTGATCGATGTCATTTTTCAAGAATTTGCCAAATGCTATCTGGATATCGGAAGGAGATGGGCATTTCTCGGCTTGGAAGAAGTTAAAAAAAGAATGCGCTGGCACCTGGCTCTTGTTTTCCTGGGTAACGCATGTTTCTTGATGGACATTTTCTACGAGAATTTAATTATAGATATTTCCTACGAGAACCTGGCAAACGGCACATTGTGCATTATTTGGAACATGTGCGTAATAATATTCATACTACAGTTGGGATGCTTCTTTACTCTAATGAGGCACCGTTATCATTATTTAAACGAGAAAATGACATCTTTGCACAGAAGTGCGTCCGGAAGAACCCCTCCAAAGGTGCAACATAAAGCTATTGCTTTTAGAATACGTGGAAAACGTGTGAAATTGGTAAGCCTATGGTCAGAAATTCAAATCGAATTCTACCACCTTTTCCGGGTTGTGAACCTTGCGTACGGACTTCAACCCCTATCACTTTTCCTAGCCGCCTTTTTCGATGCAACTGTTATGACATTCTTTCAGAGCGCTTTGAGTACTTCGTTTGTCGACAGAATGTGTACTCTCTTTTGGATATTTTACAAGCTGAGTATTTTGGTGTGGCTTGTCTTCGAAGGCGATGGTTTCTACAAAGAGGTAAGAGATTTTAGACACGTCCAAACTCTTTTCAAATACGATTTTCATGCATTTATTTTGCTTTCATTGCGACTGTAAGGGAATCGATTATATTATCATCGTTAGTTCCATCAAAATTCTTTTCACCGTTTAACTGATCGTCAGGATTAAATGAAAACCTTTGGAAACATGGGATGGGATCAGCATGTGATTCTAAATGCTTATATTTGTTCATAATGTCGACTTACTCTGGAATCACAGAAAATTAAAGTTTTCAATCCAATTTTTATGGATATGTATGACACCGTTGATTCATCGTTGGTGTCTATGGTAAATGATAATTTTTCCTGTTGTTGAGCACATTGAAGCCGATTTCTTTTCGGTTATTTTTGGGAGGGAATAATGAAGAGGAATGTTTTTCCCTTTATCATTTCTTTCAAAATATCACAAACAACGTCCAATTTTTCTGCCTCTCAAATTTTCTCCAAGCACACACTTCTTCGGTTGCCCTATGATACTTATTTAATATTCCTTCATTTGTCTTCCTCTTGAACTAGCATCAAATTCTCGCCAGCCTACTCCACACCCATCTTCCGGAATCCTCCCTCATGTTTTCCTCCACTTTTTCCCATTTCCTTTAGCAATACTAAATTTCCATACCTGCATCTCTTTACACATTTAGTGTGACTTTCCCGCCCATAGTTATGATCCTGATCAATGATTTCTTCCATCCTTGCCTCATACCCGATTCTATGTCCGTTATTGTAAATTGTTAACCAAAAACATTAGGCATTTATTTGAACTATTGTATGCTATATAATAGAAAATTACCGATTTAATATTTAATTTTGTTTTCATTTTTATTTTATTTTTTCTTTTGTTTTATGTTTACTTCTATCGAATATTTATTTTTTCCTAATCATTATTCAATAAACTCTGAAATCACTACTTATATTTGGCGGAGTGACTGAGGAAAGCATTATCACTTGCTTACGGAGCTGATTGAATCATTTCCCGGCTGCTAGTATTCCTATTCTTAGCCCATTCTATCCCTCTCTTTGCATTTTCTATGAACACTAGGTCTCGAACGAGTCTCTCTTTCCATCCTGCCGTCTCTCATTGCTATAATGAGCCTAAATTATTTTCACCCTAACTCCGAGCAGTTCTTGAGCATTATTTATGAGTTGGCGCCCCTGAGAAGCGACCTTTCCGGCGCAGATATTAAGTCTACGTCTTCAAGTTTTTGTATTCTACCGTTACTCGTTTTTTGTCTCAATTTGAAATTATTGTATAGACTTTTTTATTTAGCTCGCTCTCTCTCTCTTCATAAATGGCGTCGGGTCTGCAGTTATAATTCTTCCCCGATATCCTCTTTAATAATTATAGAAATTCTTCTGCAGAACTTTTTATTCATTATTTTATATTTTTTGTCTCATTGCTTTACTATATAGTTTCTCTTAATATTTCTTCCGGCTCTGTTGATTCTTCGATGCTTATGCTAATAATTTTACCGATTTATCTTTGAGTAGTTGCACGGGATTTCCTTTTTTTACTTTCTGACAATGCTTACATCTTCTAATAAAGCGAAACAATTGTACCATCCCTTTGTAAACTATCTTTATCCTTGCACTGCCTCGGCCATCAAGTATTTTTCGATTAGTTTCCCTCACTAGTAAGATGTTAATTCATTTATACCTCCTTTTACCTAACTCTGTGTTTGAATGCTTTAAATTTTATTCTCTCGTCTGTCTATTTTTCTTAGTATCTCGCCTGTAATGCTTTGTTATCTTACCATTTTTATAGTTACCTTTCCCGTAGTTAAGCTTGAAGCTTTTCCCTCATTGAATATCTTCCCATTTTTCTTCCAAAGCACCCAGTTCCAATTCCATACTCATTACGTTCTCTCTTTGCTGCTCCTTTCTCTTCGCTCGATTAATGTTTATTTGCCTGAATTTAATTTTATTTGCCTGACATCAGACGTCGCACTTCATTAGTCTTAAATTATGATATAAATTCGAATTTTCTTTCGGGAAACTACGCAAATAACTTACGCTTTTCCTAATTCTGTGCCTATTCATAGTATAGTTGGAAAACTTTCCGAATCCCTGGGTGTTTTCCATGTAAACTACGCCAATTAAAATGTTTAAACCGTGTTATTTGTGAAGGTTTTCTATCCTTCAGAACTCTATCACTTTCTCCCCGCGGTCATTGCTTGTTCCTAAGCTGAAGTAGTGTTCTACCTCATAACCCTCTCTTGTTAACCGTCGCGTTCCTATCCACCATCATTATCAAATATTTTCTTCCAGGAAGACCCGCCATTATTTTCAGTAGTAATCGATTGCCCCGTCGACTTCTTCCTCCTTATAATTTTCTTGTAAAATATATGGAACTAAACAAGTGATAAGTTCGTTGTTTCTGCTATAATTTCAATTATTATTTTTTTGCCAGCCGCTTTCTCTGTGTTCACCAAGCTTCTCCTAACGTTTTGGTTCAATAATATATCCAAACCTTGTTGGCTCTCGTACTCTCAGCTATATATTTCTGAACAGACAAATGCATGAATGAATATAGATAAATGAGTACGCGGTAGTCCAGGGTTAGAGCGTTGCTGTTTGCGGACCAGAGGGTCCCGGTTCGATTCCCAGGCACCCTCAGCTCCACCCAAGCCGTGTGATTTTTCAGGTACCAGATCTTCCCGGAAACTATAGCCAGCACAGGGAAAGGAACTGCCCTTCCTAAAGAAAAACCACTCTCTTCAGCGACGACACTAATAATTGTATAAGCTGTTGATACAAACATATTTAAAAACAGAAATACAAAGAAACGACACGCACGTGGGTTATGATACATATTTGACGTTTCGACGGAAAGGCCGCCATCTTCAGAAAGCCATTCTCGGGGAAAAAGTGGAGAGTATGTGTAGGAGGGTTATGAGGGGGGAGGAGGATGTAAGGAACGAAGGGAACTGAAGGGACAAGGGAGTGAGAGTTGTGGCAATTGGATGGATGGATTCAGTGGGCTGAGTTCAGCTTGAGAGGTTTGGACTATTGAAGCACCCAGATGGGTGCATTCTCTCTTGTTCTCATCCGAATGGGAAATGGGTGGCAATGAATTAACCCACGCAGAAGGCTGGGCAGAAGTTACAGGAGATACGATATTTTAGTATGTTTGAATTGTAGGTGGCGAAGGAATGAATCTTGGGTTGGGATATGGTAATCGGGGAGGTGACGGGTAGAAGAAGACGGCCTGGCAGCACTTGCGGAATGGGCAATGGCATGGCACGGAGGAGGGGCAGAGGGGAGGGGGGTACGGGTGGCATTTTGGATTTGAAGATGTCTCGCAAGTTTGACGGAGGGACAGTGTGGGAATAAAAGCAATCTGGACTCACTGCTTTGTGCGATGGAGTCGAGTTTTCGTATTGTACATATACGTATTATTATAAATAAAAATATATATTTTGTCACAGGTTCCCCCCACCTTCCCCCACCTATTTGAATAAACCCCAATCCCTTACCCTTTCCCCCTGGTGCTGAACCCCCTGACAGACACCTTTTTTGGTGGCTCGCAGGGAATTTATGTAAATGTATTGTACAAGTATTACCTGCCTGATTTGGTGGGTTATGGGGAGGAGTGTGGTAATCAGATTGGGGCATTTTAGGCGATTTGTTTTGGGGCGAGGAACGTATTGTGATGGAGGCTTTTAGTATGTTATTATTGAAAAGGTTTTCTGAGTATCCTCGTTTCTTGAGGGAATCGTATAGGTGGTCCATCTAAGAGCTGGTTAATGTACTAGTATTTATGTTGGGAGGGGGTGCTGTTGCAGAGACGGAGGCCTCGGACTGAGAGTGAAAAAGGGATGAAGCGTTGTCTGTGTGACGGGTGGCGGCTGTTGAAGTGAAGGTTTTGTAGGTTATTGGTCAGTTTAATATGGAATGAGATTTGTTTTTTAGAATTTGTTATTCTCGAGGTGAAATCCGATAAATAACAGATGATCATGCGTAACGTGATGGTAATCCTTCATTATGAAAGAAGACATAATGAAAAGAGAAACTTCATAATTCCACATAGATTTATTAGACGGACGACCTAGGTTTCGACGTGGAACGTCATCATCAGGTGACTGATGATGACGTGCCACGTCGAAACCTAGGTTGTCCGTCTAATAAATCTATGTGGAATTATAAAGTTTCTCTTTTCATTATGTTAAGTCAATTCCATGAAGTCACGCTCGAGACAATGAATTATATGAAAGAAGGCTTTTTGGTTTTTTATATAGAGTACGTTATTACGATCTAGGTTTCCTTACAATTTTAACATTTGAGGTGAAGATATTACGCCGTAGCGAAACCTAGGTCGTAATGAAAATACTCTATGTGGAAAAGCAAAGTGTCTTCTTTCATCGCGAATGACGGTGTCGAGGAAAGTAACGTTTGAGTCAGAAATGTGTGCATGGAGTGAAAGACACCGAGGAGAAGGAGTTGAGAGAGGAAATGAAGAAGGATAAAGATTCACGTCAGTGGGACCAAAGGAGGAAGATACCGTGCGTGTAGATGGCCCAGAAGAGTGGTTTTAGGGTTTGATGGAGGAAAGTGTTTTGCTCGAGTTTGTTTTATGTTTAGCACAACGACGGATGACCCTTTATCTGCGATTACAATATCTTTGTTTAGCGATAAACGGACGCCTGAGAGAATGTGCCTTGGGCAGAGAATGGTTTTCTGGTAACTTTAAGGATTCTATAGATATTTTTTAAGATAATTTAGACATTTAGATTTTTTAAGATAACTTTGTCGGATGAAGGTTGATACGAGTACAAATTTCTACTGGATGGCTAAACGGGATTAGTTTGGGTTCATTTTATGAAGCTGAACGGAATTGGGTGAGGTGAAAAAAATTGCTACATCGCTGAGACATTGCGCCAATAAAATGACCCCTCTTGTTAAGCATCCCTCCGCCCCAAGTAGAGCCCCCAGCTGGAGCGGTAGCTGCAAGTCATTATTACTTCAAGTCCATTCCCTCTTGATGCTCACCCAACCTACCTGCACTCGTTTCAGCATTCAAAGTTACTATTTTCACACGATGTGTCTCTTGTGAGTGTCCTGCTCAAGTCTTTCTTTTGAGGCGGTTTCACGTTGCCTTCATTAATATTGTTGCTATTCGTCTAGCGTGACACCATCACTCAAATGGCCACCCCACTTGGGTCGGGTGCCTTTGCAGCTGGCTCATTGAGGAACAGATGCTGCGCACACTACCCAACCTTTCGTCTCTTTCCCACCCTTCGACCTTTCTGGCCTTGCCAGGAGTATTTATTATTTCTCTCGCCGGCTCAGCTCTAGGGGTCATCGGGAAGCATAAGTCTTTTACCGCCTCAGAGTTGTAGCCCATAAGTACACCTTTGTAAGATATGCCATGATAACTTCAAATTAAAATATTCAATATTACTGTGCAAAAATCCTTCGTCAATGGACGGGAATACGGATATGAAGAACATAAACGGTGGGTTAGCGGAATCCAATGAAGCTTCTCTCCGCTTCTCCCTCTATCTTTTGACAGAGAGTGTTCAGTGCTTCGACCGATGCCATTTAAAATAGCACCTTTGTACGAGCTCGCGTGTTGTATTCATGAACAGGTTACATTCTACCTCATTAGTAATACAAGGATATCATAGGTGTACTAATTTATTATAAATATAAATAAATACATAAATGCACGCAGTAATTTACAATGATGTATTAAATATTTTATCGATTCATCTACGTACAAACAGAAAAAAACCCACTGCAATATTTATTTCATAAGAAAAATTAACTGCCAAGAAAAGAGTTCGTTTTGAATGATTATCATTATTTTCTCCTAGCTTATGGGATAAAAATATGAAGAAATATATTTTAATAGGAATACATGGTGTTCCTAACGTAACAGCACTGGTGTTAAGGCAATATAGCTAAAAGACTTATAAACCAATAAGGACTTCGCTGTGTATGCACGTAATTAATTACTCCAGTACCAGAAGTGCGCTTACAGACATATTCCTCTCCAAGTAAGGGATTTGATGAATTCATAAATGGTAATCCACTTATATAGTAAATACATGGTGCGGATAATATCATTGTAAAGCACGAGTTGTGTGAATTATGCACGCATTCAAAACAAGGGTCTTCAAAAAATAGCGCGTTTTCGTAAGCGATGTTTACTGAGGCTTAGAATCGATTACTTTAGAATTGTGAGTCAAGGATGTCCTCGGTGGTATTTTAGAGAGTTATCTCCAGCTTTCAAATTACGTCTTTTCATCAAGTTTAATCCATGCAACTTCCATTAATATGAACTCCCAATGGCTATTCCGCTAGACTGTCTACCATACTTTCAATCATCCTGGAGTTGATGTGTGTGTGTGTGTGTGTGGAATTTTTAGTTCCACATAAACTTAAGCGGATGTCATCATTGATGTCCTTCTACACCCTGACGAAAGAGTTTGAAAAATTGTGGAAGTGATCATTACGGGCTGTGTCGTGTCATGAGTGTAGCTGGTGAAGATTGTTGGCCCCGAGGATTAAATTCACTGTTTTGACCCTTGATCATCCTCAGACCGCCGCAACTTCAAGGCATCCCTTGCAACTCTACGGCAACGCAGCCGTAAAAAAAACCTTTTTCTTCCGTAATGAGACCCTCAGGAAGACGGGATGCTGGAGAGGACATATTTACTCCCATGGTGCCGTTGTTGAAAATGTGCAGGGTTTTGCAAATTCCACCCTACACTCAACACCACTTCGGGAAAACAATGTATCCTCGAAATGGAAGTCATGTACGCTTAGGGATTGCTTTCGGGACTCTTTTATCTCTCCTGTCGATCATCAGCGACTTCATCAGGATCAGTTGGGATGGTAGCCTTCGTGACAGCCCCCGACATCTATTCAAACTAACCAAGGGTGCTTGGATTTTTGCTCATCAGGTTTTCGGAATCGCGAGTCTTTCGTTTGCACTGAAGAATCACCTGTTTATTGACGCCGTTTTCCGGGAATTCGCTGAATACTACTCAAGAATAAAAAGTAATATCATACCTTTATGTCTCAGAGAAGTTAGAAGAAAAGTACGCTGGGAAGTTACTCATATTCTTGCGTACACCGTAATGGTTTCTTTGAGTTGTGTAAATGAACATTTAATCAAAATAACGAAATTTGAAAGAGCAATAAACTCGGTGCTAAATATTATTTGGAACTTCTACAACGTTACATTCGCACTCCAGCTGGGAAATTTCTTTATTTTATTGCGGTATTCCTACAGATTATTAAACGATAAAGTAAAAACTCTGAATGAAAATATTCCTCGAAGAACTCAGAGTTGGAGAAAATTGGAGGGCAATGTTTTTGCTTGCAGCCGGAACTATAATGCCACGGCAGTCATTTGCGAGGACTACAGAACAATGGACTTGACGAGGCAGCTGTGCGAGCTTGAAATGCAATGTTACCACCTTTTTCGTACTTTAAATGGAGCATATAGTGTTCAACCCCTCATACTTTCACTTGCTGCCTTTTTTGACGTAACATTTATGATATTCTTCGACTTCACGACACTGACTAATTTCATCGATACCATTGGCTTCTTTTTCTGGATATCATTCAAGTTGAGCATTTTTATCTGGCTCCTACTGGAAGGCAATAGCTTCTATAGTGAGGTAAGAGAAGAATTTCATATAATAAATATATATGTGTGTATATATATATTATTATTAGGTAATCTACCGTTTAAGGTAGGTTTTTGGATGGACACAACTATCAAATAAACATTTTGTGACTCCCCACCTATCAAACTAATCTACATCAGATCCCTCTTCATCTCGGTGTACTTCTTTCCTCCCTTCATCCCGTCCAACATCCCTATCCTGTTCCTGCCCTTACCTCGCTTTCCCAACGTTCTCCCCTCTATTACCTTCTTCAACATTCCACTACCGCTCAATACGCCCTTCATCCATTTTTCCTGCCTCCATATTATTTTTCTCAACAAACCCCTCTCCTCACCAACCATTTCCACCACTTCCTCATTTGTTTTCCTTTCGGTCCATTTCACCTTCTCCATTCTTCTCCACACCCACATTTCAAAAGCCTCCAATCTACGTCTATCCTCCTGCTTCAGTGACCACGTTTCTGTGCCGTACATAGCTACGCTCCGAATCAGAGTTTTTACGAGTCTTTTCTTAACATCCCTACTCAACGTCCCCGTCATCAACTCCTTCCTCCTTGAGAAAGCCTCCTTGCCTAGCGCAATTCTTCTCCTTACGTCCCTACCACTTTGACCGTATTGGTCCAAAACACTTCCGAGATATGTAAACTGTTCTACCTGCTCTATTCTTTCCCCGCCTATTTTAATATTTAGCTTAGCCTTTTTCTTTCTGGAAAATCGCATAACCTTTGTATTACTAATATTGATTCTCATCCTATATTTATCGCACTGAACCTCCAATTCACTCAGCAATGTTTGCAACCCCTTGGCTGACTGAGCAACTAATGTTTGGTCATCAGCAAACCTAACCGATTTTACGAATTCCCCTCCGACTTTCATTCCTACCTCCAGTTCTTCCCATGCCTCTTTAATCATTTCCTCCACATATACGTTGAACAGCACCGGTGACAATGGGCAACCCTGCCTTACTCCTCTTCCTAACACTGCCCATCCGGACTCTCCGTTCTCGGATGGGCAGTGTTAGGAAGAGGGGTAAGGCAGGGTTGCCCATTGTCACCGGTGCTGTCCATCACTTATTGGCCGCCCCACTGGGGTCAGACGCCATTGCAGCCGCCTCACTGAGGAACAGACGCTGCGTGGACTACCTTTCGTCTGGCTCCTAACCTTCGACCTATCTGGCATGGAGGACCTCTTCCAGGAGTAATTATTATTACTCCCGCCTGCACAGCTCTAGGGGTCATCGGAACACACAAGCCCGTCCACCATGACAAGGTTGTAGTCAATGGGAGGGATATATATATATATATATATTCATTCAAACAGAAATAGGTATAAGGAAAGGGGATAGGAAAACACATAATAGGCGAAGACAGGACATGTGGGGAAGGCGGTTTTTGAGCAGATCACGTAAGTAAAAATATTTCCCTATCCCGGATAGGGAAATATTTTTACTTACGTGATCTGCTCAAAAACCGCCTTCCCCACATGTCCTGTCTTCGCCTATTATGTGTTTTCCTATCCCCTTTCCTTATACCTATTTCTGTTTGAATGAATATTTGTGCGCCGTATGGCGGGATTTTCAAGTTTGAATATATATATATATATATATAAAATCACAATTTTTTATGTATCCATTCTTTTCTACGCCTAACTCTTATGTATGTTAAAATAGAAATATTTTGCCACATTATATTTTGACTAGTGAAACAGTATGACCGTATTACGGTTAATATAAAATAAAATTTTAATCCCTTATATACATAACACATGAAGGCAATACAATATTTTAGGTAGTCATTTAAGAAGATGACTGAGCAGCTCTTCTTCCTGTTATAGAATTGGGTTGGTGGGTGCCTGCTCTGGAATGGCGATTGAATATTTTCATTTGGCGTACTATTATATGCACGGATTAAACAAGGACATTGAGATGGAAAATATGCTATTGTAATTACTAAGGGGATTAGAAAAATGGAGAAGGAAGACTTTCTAATGCCTTATTAGTAGCATGTATTATGAAGGAATTGGTGCGAAACATTTCGTTTGCTGAATGTTAGCCCCCGGGCTATACATAAATATATATATATATATATATACATATATATATATATATATATATATATATATATATAAGCCCACAAACATACAGATACAAAATATTCGACACACAGAAACACAAAGAAAGGACAAACGGCTCGACTGTCGTCATCAGAATGGCATTCTCGAGGAAGAGCGGAGAGGACATGTGCAGGAGAAGATTGAAGGGAGGAGAGGTAAGGGACCAATAGGGAGGGGACAAGGTGGGGGAGGGGAAATGTAGGCAGCATTGGATGAAATCAGTGGGCTTGGTTTAGCCCAGGGGGTTTAAAAGACTGGAGCACACAGATATGCGCCATCTTGCGGGTTCTCACCTCTATGCTGCTGGCGGAATTGGGAAGGGTTTCAATCATCGAAACAGAAAAGTAGTCATCAAAAGACTGGCTGTGGGAAGCAGTGTGAGTAGAGATGGGATAATTAAGGAAGGTGGGAGATTTGGTGGAATAGCAGTGGTTATTAATTCGAAGGGAAAGGGTGGTCGTGCATTCACCCACGTAGAAGGCAGGGTAGAAGTTACAGAAGAGGCGATATATGATGTTTTTTGAGGTGAAGGTGGCTTTGGGCTGGGAGTTGGTAATAAAGGACGTGGAAGGTCTTAGGAGATTGCAGCATTTATAGCGCGGGCGGTTGCATGATGCGGACAGGGGCGGGGAAGAGACAGGGATGCTCGCAGGTGGTTTAGTCGACTTGAAGATATCTCGCAAGTTTGACGGGCGTTTAAACGAAACGGAGGGACAATGTGGGAATAAAGATGATGCGGATTGACTGTTTCTGTGTGTCGAATATTTTGTATCTGTGTTTTTGTGCGTCGCCGTAGAGCGTCAATTTCAAAGATATATGTATAATCATTGCCTATTTTTTGTGACTATATTCATAGATATAACTATATGCATAGGCAAGCTTCAAAAACATTTAAACATCCCGAAAAACCATCATCTGGCGTACATATACCCACTCACATGGAAATATAAGGAAAAGAGTTAGGAGCAAATAAAAGATGCCTTCTCAAATCTCTTGCGTTCTTCCTTTATATGTTTTCCTATCATTTTTCATTATATCTATTTCCATGTGATTGAGTGTATATATGTGTATACCTATTTTGGCGGGATTGTATGAATATTTGTTTGCCACATGGCGGGATTTTGTGTTTGAATGGGTATATATATATATATATATATATATATATATATATATATAACTATTGAACGGCAAAATAGAACACAGAATAAAACAGATAACACGTAAAAGGACACTCACACTGTAGATGATTTAAGCTTTCGGCCTACTCCGAGGCCTTCTTCAGGTCAGACTGAGAGGTTTTGAGGGAAGAGTGCCTGGGGAGGGGAGGGGGGGGCGGAAGGTTTAGGGACTGTTGGGAAGGAAATTAAAGATGGCGGTTAAGGGTGGGAATTTTAAAGGATCGGAAATATAGGATGTATGCCGATTCGCGAGTTCTCACCTCTATATTAGTGGCTGAATCGGGTAGGGATTCTAGAACTGTTAGGGAAAAGCATTCGTCAAATGATAGGTTGTGTGAACTTGCGTGTAAAGGGATAGGAAGAGAAGAGAGTGAAGCAGAATTACATGAGTAGCAGTGATTGTTCATTCGGATGGATAAGGGAATGCACCTCATTCTACATAGGCGAATGCATTACCCCCTTAGTTTTATTCGGACCACTTGGGCGTCTTGAAAACATCGCAGATCTCAAGGTAAATTAAGTTTCCTCGGTGGTGTAATGGTAGCACATCCGCCCGGCAAGTGGAAGATCCGGTGTTCAAATCCCGTCAAGGAAACATTTTTACTTTCGTGATCTGCTCAAAAACCGCCTTCCCCACATGTCCTGTGTTGCCTTTTATGTGTTTTCCTATCCCCTTTCCATATACCTATTTCTATGTTTGAATGAATATTTGTGCGCCGTATGGCGGGACTTCGTATTTGAATGTGTATCTAGCCAATGTGGCTCATCTCTTCTTCTGGCTATGCGTGCCACGAAACGTACTGTTCCTATTCTATATGATACTATATGCTTTCTAACCAACTGTCCCCTCTTCTTGTGTGTATTGTCTATTTCTCCTTTGGTGGGTGGAACAGCTCCCTAAAGCCTTCCTTTGGCAAATGATTCGGAGCACTTGGGCGTCTTGAAAACATCGCAGATCTCAAGGTAATTTAAGTTTCATCGGTGGTGTAATGGTAGCACATCCGCCCGGCAAGCGGAAGATCCGGTGTTCAAATTCCGGTCAAGGAAACATTTTTACTTTCGTGATCTGCCGAAAAACCGCCTTCCCCACATGTCCTGTGTTCGCCTTTTATGTGTTTTCCTATCCCCTTTCCTTATACCTATTTCTATGTTTGAATGAATATATACATATATATATATATATATATACATATACATCCCTCCCATGGACTACAACCTTGTCGTGGTGGAAGGGCTTGTGTGTTCCGATGACCCCTAGAGCTGTGCTGGCGGGAGTAATAATAATTACTCCTGGAAGGGTCACCCATGCCAGATAGGTCGAAGGTTAGGAGCCAGACGAAAGGTAGTCCACGCAGCGTCTGTTCCTCAGTGAGGCGGCTGCAATGGCGTCTGACCCTAGTGGGGCGGCCATTAAGTGATGGTGTCACGTTAAAAACACTATTGAGGAAGGCAACGGGAAACCACCTCAAATATGATTCCCAAGAATATAATGATGGGTACTATAGATAATATGAGTCCTGGCAACTACGGGACTCGGCCCAAGAGGCCGTGTGTCGTGCCCGGCAGCGGGAGAGGCAAGGCTTCCACGGTCGTCATCCCACGAAACCCTTGCAGGGAAGAAATAACTGCAGCAGGACAGAAGACTCAGAAGAAGGCGAAAGTAGTTAGAATAGGAACCTGGAACGTCAGGACAATGTTGAGGAGAGGCAAATTAGAAAATATTAAGCGAGAGATGGAAAGAGGTAATATAGATGTTTTAGGTCTCTACGAGGTGAGATGGAAGGATAGCGGGGATTACTGGAGTGACAATTATAGAGTGATATACAGCGGCGGGGACGAGAGCCAACGAAGGGTTGCCGTAATTTTAAATAAAGGGGTAGGAAGAAGCGTAGTCAACATTGAGCAAGCGACAGATAGAATTTTACTCGTAGAGATTAAAGCAGAGCCGACGAACTTGGTCATTGTTCAGGTATACATGCCACCGAGCAACCACAAGGAGGAAGAAGTCGATAGGATGTATGATGAGTTAGAGGATATCATCGCGAGTGTTCCTGCAGGGAAACATTTGATAGTGATGGGGGATTGGAATGCGACGGTAGGCGAAGGAAGAGATGGTGGTGAGGTGGGGGACTATGGGTTAGGCACGAGGAATGAACGCGGGGAGAAAGCAATTGAATTCTGCAGGAGACAGGGGTTAGTCATCACTAACACATGGTTTAGACACCACAAAAGGCGTAGGTATACATGGAAAACGCCAGGTGACTCAGAAAGGTATCAGTTAGATTATATTATGGTTAGGCACAGGTTTAGGAACAGTGTGATAAATTCGCACAGTTTCCCAGGAGCGGATGCGGACTCGGACCACAATTTAGTTGTTATGAAATGTAATGTTCGTTTCAAGAAGATAAGGCAAGGGCGGCGGGTTAAAAAATGGAATTTAGAAGCAGTAAATGAATTAACGAGGAAGGAGTATCAGGAGGCTGTAGAGAAAATGATGGATGACGGTAAAGAACTGAGTACTATCGAAGAAAAATGGGAATGTATCAAGAAAGGGATATTGGAAGCCGCTAAAGACACTATAGGAACCATTAAGGGGAAAAGGATAAGGAAACCATGGGTAACGGATTAGATGATTGCAAAGATGTATGAGAGAAGAAGATGGAAAAATGTAAACACAAGTTAGGACGATGTAAAGTTAGGAGGATGTAAAAAAGAGTTAGGCAAAATGAAGTACAAAGTGTTAAACAATAAATTGAGAAGGGCCACAAATAAAGCAAAAGAAGAATGGTGGAAAACGCAATGCGAGGATATGGAAAGTCTACAGAAGAAGGGTGAAATTGGTGCTCTATACAGCAAGGTTAAGTTATTATCGGGAAGTAAGAAGGCAAGATCTGTGCTAACAGTTAAAGATAAATGGGGTAAGATAATAGTTGAACCAGGAAAAATCCAAGAGAGATGGAAGGAATATATAGAAACACTGTATGGTAAAGAACTTAGGCCGACAAGGTTAGACATAGAAAAGGAACATGACGTAGAAGAAGATAGCTTAGGTCCAGGCATACTCGACGATGAAATAGAAAGGGCATTAAAGGAGATGAAAGCAAATAAGACTGTGGGGGTGGACAATATTCCTATAGAAATGTTGAATTGGTTAGGGAAAGGTGGGAAGAAGGCCATATATGGACTGATTCGTAGTATCTATGAGGAAGGAATCTGGCCGGAAGATTTTGTGAGATCGGTGTTAGTTCCTATTCCAAAAAAGGCAAAGGATTCGTCATGTGAGGATTACAGAACAATAAGTTTGATATCCCACACAGCTAAAGTTATTCTCAGGATCATCAACAAAAGGATAGAGAGTAAGGCAAATGATTACTTAGGGGATGATCAGTTTGGGTTCAGGAAAGGAAGAGGTACGCGTGATGCCATTGCAGTAATGAGATCACTAGTCGAGAGTAATATAGAATACAATCAGGACGTTTTTGCCTGTTTTGTAGATTTCGAAAAAGCGTTTGATAGAGTGAATTGGGAAAAATTAATGCGTGTATTGCAGAAAATAGGAATGGATTGGAGGGACAGGAGACTGATCCGCAACCTGTACATGTCTCAGACTGCTCAGGTGCGAGCAGGGAACGGAAAGTCAAAATGGTCAATGTTAGGTAGAGATGTAAGGCAGGGTTGCCCATTATCACCGGTGCTGTTCAATCTAGATGTGGAGGAAATGATTAAGAAGGCATGGGAAGAACTGGAGGTAGGAGTGAAAGTCGGAGGGGAATTCGTAAAATCAGTTAGGTTTGTTAATGACCAGGCTTTTGTTTGTAAGGGCTGCAAGCATTGCCGAGTGAATTGGAAATTCATTGCAATAGATATAACATGAGGACCAATATTAATAAAACAAAGATTATGCGATTTTCCAGCAAGAAAAAGACTAAGCTAAACATTTATATATGAGGGGGGAAAATAGAGCACGAAGAAGGATTTTCGTATCTCGGAAGTGTTTTGGACCAGCGCGGTCAACATAGTAGGGATAGAAGGAGAAGAATTGCGCTAGGCAAAGAGGCTTTCACAAGGATGAGAGTTGATGACGGGGACGTTGAGTAGGGAGTTTAAGAAAAGACTCGTAAAAACTTTGATAATGAGCGTATCTATGTACGGCGCGGAAACGTGGTCGCTGAAGCAAGAGGATAGACGTAGATTTGAGGCTTTTGAAATATGGGTGTGGAGAAGAATAGAGTAGGTGAAATGGACCGAAAGGAAAACAAATGAGGAAGTACTAGAGATGGTGGGTGAGGAGAAGGGTTTGTTGGGAAATATCCTATGGAGGCAGGAAAAATGGTTGAAAGGCATATTGAGTGGTAGTGGAATGTTGAAGAAGGTAATAGAGGGGAGAATGTTAGGTAAATGAGGAAAGGGCAGGAACAGGATAGGGATGTTGGACGGGATGAAGGGAGGGAAGAAGTACACAGAGATGAAGAGGGACCTGGTGTAGAGTAGGCGGCTGTATTGGGTTTTGTTTGAAGTTACAAATTATTTCTTTGATAGCTGTGTCCACCCAAAACCTACCTTATCCGGTAGACTACCTAATATTAATATTTCTTTTCGTAATCTACTGGTTAAGGTAGGTTTTGGGATGGATACAACTACCAAAAAATATTTTGTGACTCTTAACAAAACATAACCGGGCAACATAAATTACCACAGGGTCCTCTTCATCCCTGTGTACTTCTTTCCTCCCTTCATCCCGTCCAACATCCCTATCCTGTTCCTGCCCTTTCCAAGAGGAATGCTTGGAGATATTAATTTGGTAGTTTTGTGCATTCACGAAAAGCCTACCTATATCGGTAGATTGCTTTATAATAATAATAGTAAAATATATAGAAAACTTATTTATTTTTGTGAACACACTTGAAGATAATATACCTCAACAGAATAAAAAATGAATAACATATTTTTTCGATGGTTCAAAATTCCACCTACTACAGAGTATAATGAATATCTGACGGGGAGATTACGTCAGGTAAGGAGGGATTATCCGAAGGAAGGGGTGAGGATATGAGTCAAGCGCTCGTGCATTTAGCCCGGAAGTTTAGAACAGTTTAGAAAATTTGGTGTGACTGTAGTCGAGACGAAGGAAATAATTTTTGCGCTGCAGCAGAATTCCGAAGTTCTGCTGTCGGAGCTGTGTGTCGGAGAATTTGGGAAAGGTGAACGAGGTGAATGGTTAACGATATACCCGTTTTTTGTTATAATGCATACATCCACATCCGCCAAAATTCCAATTCCCTAAATTAATTCCTTTCCAGACTCATCGCCTCTCATATCCAACGTTTTTAACCGGACTCATTGCTGGGCGAGAACTCTCCTGAAACGTAAATGCACCCCCTATATGTCCCATAATATAAAAGCAACACTCCCATTTGCATAACCTTCTTCTTCAGCGAATAGCTTTGCTTTCAGTTATTGCGCCAAAGTCAATGTCTATTACCGCCACATTGATTAAGAAGATATTGTAATGACCTCTTTAATTTTGTGAATATTATATGATGTGTGGATGTATGTATGACTCTGTTTCCACGTGTATATTTATATGATGTAATGTAGGTCAAATTTACGTTTCTTTTAAAGCGTAACATTTTGTTGTTATTAAGATTAATTTACCTACATGGCTCAAAGAATTGACCGTATGCGCTAGATACTGAACGTGTTCTTTTAACCATTTAATTTTATTTTCTTGGAAAAGTAATGGCAAAAGTAGGTTTGATAGATAAGTATGTACGAGTATTTTTGCAATTTGAGAAAAAATAATGACTTCACACTGCAATTGAGCTAATTTATTTTCCTTTATGTGATTTTTTAAGCACTGATTATATCATGAATTTTGACAGAAACGAGATTCTTCGAAACAGAACAACATTAGAGTACCGTTACAAGGAACGATGATAGTATCTGATTGCTTAGGTACGTACAGAAAGATACAGGTACCAACATTTAACTCTGGTTGTTTTATTCTAACAAATTTAATTAGCGTTATATGTATCTAGAGGTACTTCCATGGAGCGATCGGTACAATAGACGAATTCGTCTATGTAGATGTTTCTATAATAGAGGAATCGGAATTATGTATTTGTACGTCCATTAAGAAATTTGTATATATTGAACTGGTCGGTGTGCCTCTCAGGGCTTTGGTGTTTTGTTTCTGGGTCGTTCTCAGAAA
Source organism: Hetaerina titia (assembly GCA_037158775.1). Taxonomy (NCBI): domain Eukaryota; kingdom Metazoa; phylum Arthropoda; class Insecta; order Odonata; family Calopterygidae; genus Hetaerina; species Hetaerina titia. Next base: position 117,668,761 of record CM073771.1, read on the forward strand.
CCCAGGTTTCACCATTGATGACGTCTAAATAATCAGGTTCATTTTCAATGCGTTGCAAAAGTTCACTTGAAATTTTCCCTCGATTGGTCCTTCGTTGCACTGTCGGCGCGCTGAGGTTTAAAATAACTGACGTCCCGCTGCTTCCACAGCTTGGAGAGCACTGAGACCGGTTTCACAGAAAAGCTTCGAGTCTCTCTCACCTATCTAAGTGATTTAATCCCTCTGCCAACCAATAAGAGTGGCACGGAAAATTCAATTTCACTCGTTTTAGAACGCACCCTGCGGATATACCTACTTAATATCCACTTATAGAAAAAATCAACGCTCTCTTCATTTGAGCAATCTTATTTTCCCGTTCGCTGATCATATTTTAATCCTTAGATCCACTTCATCTCCTCCAACAACAGAAACCATCGTTTATTCCTACTTACTACAACCTATTCACTATCCAAATTCCTCGCAGTCAAGTTTAAACGTCGCGCAAATTATTCAAATACACTTTAAGACTGCGGTTTGCTCAATTTACTTATTCAATAACAGCGCTTTGTATTCATGTTTCAACTCATCGCAAATTCGCTAGAAGTTTCTTTATCTTGCTGAAACATCTCCCGCTGGTAAATTGAGGAAATTTCCTTCGATCTAGAGAAAGCATCGATCATCATTTACTCGTGTTGCGCATGTATAATCAAGTGGTCGGCATGCCATCCAGAGGAAGGGATCGTGGTGAAGAAATATTCCAAGCCATGGAACCATTATTGAAAGTGTGTCGTGCCTTCACCATTCCACCGTATGCCACAAGGTTCCGCCGGAATGTTGATGCAGTGACCAACCGAAGGGAACTGTCGTCCGGTATTCTCGTGTGGGGCATTTTGTCGCTGGCATCGGTCGCCTTCTACACGCAAATAAGCCAATCAAGAACTGAGTTTAGCGAGGTTTCACATGAACTGAGCTTATTAGCGTGGTACGCGACAACTTTCATTCACGAGGTCAGTGGAATGTTACTGGTGGCATTAGCTCTGAAGAATCATCGGCGAATGTACTATATGTACCACTCGCTTGCCGAGTACGATACGATGGCCAGAAGAAAAAAATCAGTCGGAAATTATGATGGACTCAGGAGGAAAGTTCAGTTCCAGCTTGTTTTCTTATTCGCTTTTGTGACTAGTTTTCAAATGAATTCATTCCGCAATTGGTTTTTGTTAAATAGTGATTTAATAAGAATCGCAAACGAAACTATTGTGTTGACGTGGAATTTTTACTATCTGATTTTAGACATACAGTTCGGAAACATGCTCGGCATTTTGAAATCAAGTTTTTTTCACATAAATGAAGACATATTATTATATTTTACCACGAAAACGAAATGTGCGACGTGGAACCGTTGTATCATTGGAAGATCTAATCGACCACTTCTCCATGGCAATCCTCTAGAGATAGTGAGGCTGTGGTCAGGTCTTCGAATGAAGGTCTTTTGCATTTCCCGTGAGTTAAACAATCTATGCGGCGTACATTTCTTCTTCTTTGCCCTGGTGAACTTTCTCGACACTACATTATCAGCATTTTTCGAATATTCGATGACTGGGGCAGCTGTGCTGTCATGGTCACTCATTTGGATCCTTCATAACTCCTGCGTTTTGCTTTGGCTCCTTGCTGAATGCACGGCATTGCACAGTGAGGTAGGTGTTTGTAAATTCAAGGAGGGTTAATGATACTAATAATAAGATGGACCTGCATCCATCAGGAGAAAATATGCTATCACGAGTTAAAAATGAGAAATACATATGAATTATTGCGCGAAAAAAATGCTGTGGCCACCCATTTACAAATTTTTCCATCCAATTGAACCCAGCTCATCCATTAAGATATCGTTTAAGATTTGTTTCAAACCTCACTTTTATGTTCAATGAACAGAAAGTAATTGTATTAATATTGAATTTAAAAAAATATGTATTTAAATGTTTTCGTATGCTGAAAAATATATTTCTCAAAATTGTGGCTTAGGGCATAAAATAGAGAGCGTAGAACGTCTCACTAAAACCTGAAGTGTTTTAGACGTAAAGGGCAAAGTATGAAAAAGGTTGGGAATAGATTTACGTTGGCAAGTGAATTCTTACAATGTAGGCCTTATGACAAGGATCTTAGCTCAAGTCGAGAAAAATCGCGAGTGCAAACTTTGATAAGGACTTTAGTTCTGTGTGGCTTCTGAAACTTGGTTTTTCTGGAAAGTGGAGAGGCGTAGATAGGAGACTTTAGAGATTTGGATTTTGAAAGGATTAAGAACTAGAATAAGAAAAGTAAAATACATAGAACGTAAAGCCATAGAAGTGATTAGCTCAGTAAGGAAAAATAGAATTGTAGTGAAACACGACGAAGGTAGAAAACGTTGATGCAGACCACATTGTGTGGCAGCAGAACGTTTTGAAGACTATTGTACAGAGAAGGGAAGAGGGTTGGATGATCTGGGAGAAATATAACATGATGTCAGACGTAATGGGATAAGGAAGAAAGCATGAAGAGATCGAGAAGTACTTATTTCAATGCGTGGTTTTTACGTAGTCAGTGTCATTTAAAACAATGCTCAGAAATGTAAGCGTCCCTGAATTCCTTTATAAGGCTCACCTTTATCTGTGGATGGTATTAATAACAATATTTGATATTAATAGCAAATAATTTTCCCAGTCCACGGTAGTTGCGATGAATCTGGTTATAAAAACTTTTTTAATAATTTGAAATGTGAATAGTCGAATAAAATACCAGCCTTTAATTAAATGTTATCATAAAAAGAAATTTGAAAATTGAATAACCGTTCTAGGAAGGTGGAATACCAAGGAGCAAGAAAAGTTGTGAAAACAAAAGGAATTTTACAAGTTGACCGATGGCGAGACTTAGGACCGAAATCAGAAATTCTACGTTAAAAGTATCAAATCAATTAGGTAGGTCTCTTGGAATTGAAGTCTTTTGAAATAACTCTTCATCGCGTTCTAGAGCTCGAAAAAGATCCGTCTTTGTTCCACGTGGAATCTCTTTAAGCATTTCACGAAAAGCGTTCTTCCTCTCGACTTCATTCAGCCTCCATTCATCGCCGAAAAGTGTCAACATCTACCTCCGATTTTTTAAAATGTATATTTAATTCGTCTTGTTTTTAGTTGGTGAGTATTACAAACTTTAAGTGTTGGTTGCTGTAATTCCATTTACTAATTAATCATTTTATATAAAATTGTTGCCATTTTTATCTCTTTAAAGTGATGAAAGTGAAGGGTAGTGAAGTGAAGACAATAAAGCGACTAATAAACGACCTGCCTGTACATTTTCGGCTTAAGTTTCGCGCTATTTTGTGCGTCATTTCAACCGTGGGAACTTGAATTATTAGGCCAAAAGTCACATTACGCTATTCAAAAAGATGTTTGCACCTCCCAAAGCTCAAATCTACATAACCAACCGGTATATAAGCTGATACGTTAATCGATGTGTCCGTATAACTATCATGTTGTACTTCGCTTTTCATGTTTGTATCCCTGGCGAAATCTTTAAATTCTACAATGTAGGCGACTTTCTCTTTTCTTCCATTTAAGGATAAGAAGTGCTCTAAGCGAAGCGGTTATCAGAAAAATTCTTGAGTTGTCAATCGATCGTTGTCTATTCTGTCCACATCTTAATTCTAAAGTCTTTCACTGACTCCCTTTAAGAGTGATTATCTCCATTTCCTCTCCACCTTTCCACCTCCATGAGACATTTAATCCCATCTCTTCTTCCCGTCCCTTCCCTCACCTTTCCTTCATTCACTTCCTGATCTAATCAGGTCCACCTTGTTTCTAGCTCTCGTTAACTTTTGCCTTCTCGCAATTGCTGTGTAAAAATATCCACTGAGAATCATGGATGTTTAAACTCTGCACAATTTTTTACTTTGTTTGCTTGAAAATATGTAGCAAATGATTCACATTTAAAACCCATATATTCAAATATGTCCTCATGGTATTTCATGGCTTAAAAAACTTTAGAGAAAGACTTGTGATCTATACTGTTTGGAGAGAGCTGTTAACAGTGTCCCTCCTTGAGTACCCATGCCAAAAATGTAAAAGAACAATTATCTTGTATTATTATTATTAGGTAATCTACCGTTTAAGGTAGGTTTTTGGATGGACACAACTATCAAATAAACATTTTGTGACTCCCCACCTAGCAAACCAATCTATATCAGGTCCCTCTTCATCTCGGTGTACTTCTTTCCTCCCTTCATCCCATCCAACATCCCTATCCTGTTCCTGCCCTTACCTCGCTTGCCCAACATTCTCCCCTCTATTACCTTCTTCAACATTCCACTACCGCTCAATACGCCTTTCATCCATTTTTCCTGCCTCCATACGATTTCTCTCAACAAGCCCCTCTCCTCACCCACCATCTCTAGTACTTCCTCATTTGTTTTCCTTTCGGTCCATTTCACCTTCTCCATTCTTCTCCACACCCACATTTCAAAAGCCTCCAATCTACGTCTATCCTCCTGCTTCAGCGACCACGTTTCCGCGCCGTACATAGCTACGCTCCGAATCAGAGTTTTTACGAGTCTTTTCTTAACATCCCTACTCAACGTCCCCGTCATCTACTCCCTCCTCCTTGAGAAAGCCTCCTTGCCTAGCGCAATTCTTCTCCTTACGTCCCTACCACTTTGACCGTATTGGTCCAAAACACTTCCGAGATATGTAAACTGCTCTACCTGCTCTATTTTTTCCCCGCCTATTTTAATATTTAGCTTAGCCTTTTTCTTTCTGGAAAATCGCATAACCTATGTTTTATTAATATTGATTCTCATCCCATATTTATCGCACTGAACCTTCAATTCACTTAGCAATGCTTGTAACCCCTTGGCTGACTGAGCAACTAATGCTTGGTCATCAGCAAACCTAACCGATTTTACGAATTCCCCTCCGACTTTCATTCCTACCTCCAGTTCTTCCCATGCCTCTTTAAATTATCTTGTACTACCTCCGAAAATGAAAATATTTTTATAAAAATTATTGGGAAAGTGTTGGAAAAATAAATTTATTTCAGATATTGCTATAATGCTTAAAAATTCTTCAAAGTGCATCCTGTGAGCGTCGACAGACCTTTCCGACGGTTTTTCCACGACTTGAATGCTCCCTGGTAGGCGGAAGGTCCTTAAGGCTACGTGTGTAAAACTTATTTGTAGGTACTTAGGGTCCCGTGGTGGCGTTCTTTGATGGAGAGAGGTCTCCAGTATTGAGAATAAGAAATAGTGTGCTGGTGCCAAGTCGGGACTGCAATGGGGTTGGGGAATCGTCGCGATGTCTTTGCAAGCAGATAATCGACTCTAGGTCCGTCCGTGGTCCGTCAAGACCTTCGGAATGAGTTTAGCACAGATCTGTTTTCTCCGAAGTAAGTGATAATAGTGTTTTTTCTGTCGTCACTGTCATATTATCAATGTCAATAACACGATCTGCGATCATGCGCACACTTAACCGATGATCTGGATTTAGCACTTCTCGCACACGTCATGAAAAAATCTTTACCGATACTTTTTCTACCACCCATGTATATTGTTTTGCTTGCCATTTTTTTAAAAGAGACCTTTTATTTCTGGTAAAATATTAAATTAAGTTACTTTTAATTGATCATAAGTCACGAGATAATGTCTACTGGATCGTAATATGAAGGATTACAAAAGATAATGCGATCATTTTCCTTTAGAGTGAAGAAAGCATTCCACAGTTAATGTAAGTAGTTGATAATATTTTGATGCACATTCAAGGCATGGGGAATTACATTTCTCCCCCAAAGGTAACGTACGCCAACTCGTACAAATTAAGTTCAAGGATTTTTTCAGTTTAGCAACTTAATAGGGTAACATTTTTCGATCATCGATTCCATTTTTTTCGTGACACGGTCGGGACGCAGAGGTTTACAATAAAATGACATCCTGCCGCTTTCACAGCTTGAAGAGCACTGAGACCGGTTTTGCGGCAAAGCTTAGCGTCCAAGTTCGATCCCACTCCGATCGACAGGAGCGGCGCGGGAAATTGAATTGCATTACTTTCGGAACACACCCTGTGTATATTGAAAAATAATTATTCTTCTCAGTCGTTCGTAATCTTTACGTTGATAAATGCTCTACCAAGTGAGTGGTCAACATCCAAAACTATTATTTTTATCACAATTACATAATACTATTGGGCGTTCTTAAAGAATTGGTTCATCATTCCTTTGACAGTCCGTCATTGCAAATAGAATACGTGTTAATGAATGGACCCTTTAAAGTTCCAAATGTATCTCGCCGAGGTGGCACTAGTGTCGTCCCGCGAGCCAACATTTGTCCCGCCTCTGTAGTAAAAACAATCATTAAACTGAATTTAATACACAACATTAATTTAAAGACTAAACAACGTTGATGGCATCTGGTTCAATTTTATTTACTATATAGTACACGAGTAGTTTTCTCAAAATCCGTGAGAGGTAATTTTAGCGTTATTCTTATATTGTAAAGTAATCATAGCAGATAGTATGCAATGTATTTTCTCAGCTTATAAAATGGTGCTTTCCAAAAATATCTACCTTACGGGGATGTTTTTATGTTGGTATTGTTAGAAGAACATGCAAAAACACATTTAGGATAGTCATATCATATTTGATGACACACATTATCGTTCAGTCATAAATTAATGTGGATATTATTGCTGAAATCCAACGTTACGATAATAGAAATCAATTCTATAATTATTTTACCAACAGTTTAGTTTGAAACTCATAGTTTATTAATAATTTTAACATAAGATTAATTGCTTATCTCTAGTTTAAAATGCTTTATGTGAAAGTGTCATACTTATGTCTACTCCAATAAATGTCTCAACTTATAGAACGTCATTATTCTCACCTTTTGAGCACTCAGTAGAACATTTTTTCTGGGTAATAGTGTACCAATTTAATTGACATACAATATTCAAACAGGAGTAAACGTGATAAAAAATGTTTAAAGTAATTTTGTTAAAGGAATAAAAATATTACCCTGATGGGACTATCTTTCTTCCAAATTTCATTCAGTCCGACACCGACACAGTTTGCCAACTGACCTCAATTTGTTTACTTGAATTGACACCGATCGCGCATTGAAATTTTGTCAGTCGTTCCATTATGAAATGCATGGGCATCGAGAATTACTTCTCATTCGACACAAGCACACACACGTCCTGGAATGCCATTCCATTCGATTATTCCGTCATCTCTCTGGACAGCAGTAAATGCCGTCTCCAGGCTAAAGGGTGACTCTAAATTAATCTATATTTTTAAGAGAGAATTTGCTTATCACCTCAAGTGTTTACTGCTCCCATTTCTAAGCTTTTGATGCTTTTGTGACATGTTTGATAAAATGAATTGAATGTGCGATGCGTTCAACTTCAAGTACGAATTAAACTACATCGTAAGCGCCTCGCCATCATTCAGGCCATTCGCATAAGTCGTCTTGCAAGTATTGTGGATTCATCCTTTGGGCAATAATTGACAAGGAACGGAATACAATAACTGACAGCTTGAATATTCCGAAACGTTGTGATCCTTTCGTACTTCAGGGAATGTCCTTATGCAATTGATTCCGAAGCGAACCTATTCTTGCCGAAGGAAATGTTATCCTGGGTTTATGGGGATACGTATTTTGAGCTCTATCATTTTAATACTTTCGAAAGCATACCAGCATGTCATTCATTTGAATCTATAAGCAATTACTTCTTTGCCTTCGTGGTGGACACTAATTAAAATGGTACTTCATGTTATAATGTGGCATGTTATCGAAAAGAGGCTTTCATCGTTGTAATTACTATTTCAAGGAACAGATTAGACCCTACTTTATTTGTGCAGTGTCAATAGGATCTTTCTTAATATTCTTGTAGATTTAATCTTTCGCCCATGGGCTATGGTTCTGCTTTCTTATCAAATGCTTATCATATACGCTTCCTTATTATATGCCTTCTACTGCATCACAAAAGATTTTAGCCGATAGCTTATACTGTAGCCTTTTCGTTTCTTTATACCAACTTATTATTTATACAATCTTATACTTCGAAAAATCAACATTTTTTGGGAGTTTATAATTTCTATAAAGGCCGTAACTGGTAACATAGAAATTGAATGTAATTGAATTGAATTGTTAAAAATCGATATACAGAAAACCCTTAGTTCATATCCTAACCCAATCGTTAATGTCCTAATTCACATTTGTATGCCTCTTGATTATGGAGATACCGCATCGAATATTATACAAATGATTGTTTCGGTTAAGTGGTTATTTATATAGTCAACTATGCAACTCGATCATTGGAATACACAAAACTTTTTTTTTAATTCACACATTCCTCACTGATACTGCTTCCTTCTTTTCATTTTTCAAGCGGTTCATTCTATTTTGTGCGCATTTACTGTCAAGGAAGTTGATGTTGTATTTCAGCGTTTAAAATCGTGAGGCAGAAGCACTATACGTCCAGTATTGAAACCATCACGAGCATTCCACGTGCAGTAATATTATAAACTTTCAGTTCACCCCGTTAAGAGATGATTAGCACGGCTAATGCAGTAATTAAACCTCATAAGACAGCTTCCGGAAAATTTTTTCCTTCCTCAATATATTTTTTTAAATTCCTCGCTCAATTTACATTGAAATTTCTTCACCGGTATGCCTGATTTTTTTCGCAAGGTATTTTCTTCAGGTACAATCGATTCTATCTTCTAATATCAGCTGTAGTATGCCACTGCAGTGGAAATAGGATAATTGAATCTATGATGACGGTTTGGCATGGCATACCTGAAAACCTTCGACTGAATATCGTTTATTTTGCCATATGTATTGGATTAGGGGCGCATGGCAGAGTGAGAATGAGAAATGTGGTAAAGCAACCAACTTTTTCATTTAGAGGACTGCTTCGCTACGTGAGAGAAGACCCCTTCTCAAGAAATAGGAAGACCACTACCTAATTAGAATTAAGTAAACTATAGTAGTTGGGACAGTTCAGGATACCAGTATTTATGGCGGAAATGGATACACTAGCTTAAGCATAAGTGGCTGAATTTATTTATAAAAGATGGCTTTTTCATGAATAATGTGAGTAAAAATTGCTGGGTAAATGCACAAATAAAAGTTGATTATGGATGCGTTGAAAGCATCTTGCGATTTGAAACGCCCTATATAGGTAATAAGAAGGAAGTGTAATATCATCACCTTGACAACGAGCATGAACTCGAAATTGTTTGATCGATACTTTACGAGATATCGATCCCTGCAGCCATCAACCGAGAAAATAATGGATTTCTTTTTCCCCAAACTATTATATTTTTTCAGTAGAGGAAAACAAGGCGGGTGAGGAGAGCTTTAAAAGTTGCAAGCGTGAATTCGAGTGTCAATTGCCGTTGTTGGAAACCAATAACGTAAATATCCAATTTTAGAAAGCCAATCAGGTAGATGAGATAATTTGTGAGAAGTAAATTAAGCAATTGATTTGCTCAGTGCAAAAGTTAAAACGTGTGGAATTGATTACAGTTTCTTTTTATATGCAGCTATATTTTAAATTATTTGATTTCCGATTTTGTAAGTGTTGAAATACTATCTTAGTTCCAAACTTTGAAACAATTAGCTTTGGTAAACTTTCTGAACGATCGTATTGATTCCATGGAATAAATATTCTGCATTGACTGAGTTAGCTTTGTGTAGTGGGTATTCTGCTCGCGAGCGCTAGAGCCCAGATATAAAAGATAAAAGTTTTACCAGCACGCTCGATAAATTCGATTTTCCAAATTTTGTCCGTATATGTTGAACTGACGGCGGTGGACTATTGAGAATTCATCTAATTACATCCTATGAAAACTCACGCTAACGTTAAGTGTTACTCTACTTTTTCATAATGTTTTCTTTCAAGGAAATAGTTTATACCGCTATTAAATTACCTGTGCGGCTCGTAATATTTTTACATTTCTCTTCCTCTCTCTCCATGTTGCTGAAATAGACGTTGAGGACAAAATTCATGTTTTTTAGTCATCAGAGGCAAGTGAGGCGTGAGCATATAACAATAGAGGCGATACGGCAAGTGAAAGTTTGGTGATGTAATTTCCGGTTAGAGACACATTTTTACGCCCTGAGCTTATCATATGAGTTCTTCTTTAGTTCTAAGTCGTGTTTTTGGTGCAGTACGCTCATTTCACAGCAGCAGTGATGGCTATTTCATCTGATCCTGCGATACCCGAAGACATTTTCACCGCTATGGCACCCTTACTGAAATTATGCAGGGTATTAGGTGTTCCTCCGTACACACTCCACTATTGTGCCGAAAGAAAATTCGCCAGTAACAAGAAACATGTACTTTGGGGCACTACACTGTGGGTGGCAGTAACTTTAATTTCGTCCATCATGTACTGGATTAGAATAAGTATGGATATTGGTTTTCGCAAAAGTGGCTGGAGGTTTGTTAAGACAACTGTGTACGCATGGATATTGACCACACAGTTAATTGGAATGGCAGCATTAGCTTATTCACTCAACAAGAGCCTAAGAATAGATATCCTTTTCCAAAACTTAACTGAAGAACAAGTTAAAATAGGTGGCAGAGCATCATTTCTCAGTTTGGGAGAACTCAGAAAAAAAGTCCGGTTACAAGTGGCTCAGGTTATCGTGTTCAACATATATTTCATATTAAATCGCTTATATGAGTACTTAATAAAGAGCATTTATTATGAAAAAGCTGCAAACGCAATGATGACAATTATTTGGAACTTTTACGCTACCATACTCGGGATACACTTGGGGAGTATTTTCATTTTAGTGAAACTTCGTTATAAATACTTAAATGATAAACTAAAATTTTTAAATTTGAATAATCATGATATTTCTTCAAGTCGCAGAAGAAATAAAGGTGTAGCTTTAACTTTTAATGATCCTACAAATGAGAAATATATGAATTTGATTAAAAAAGTATCTAGATTTCACATGAGGTTTTATCAGGATTACCGCGTTATAAACTGCACGTTTGGAGTGCCGATGCTCTTGCTTGCCCTAATCATCTATTTCGACGCGACATTCATCCCCTTCTTCGATAGCTGGACTATGCCTTCATTCCTTGATTTATATTGGGGCGCAGGCTGGACGTCTTACAAACTCAGCATTTTCATCTGGCTCATCTTCGAAAACGATTATTTGTGCAAAGAGGTAAGGAAAGCAAAATTTATTTTTCTCTATGATTATCAAAATCATGTCACTACTTTTCTACCTTATACGTGATCTACATTTAAGTGGTAAAACAATAAACACATATCTAATTAAACTGGAAAACTCTTCGGTGAAATCTTCTCTTCTGCTTCGATGCTGAAAAGGTTTCTGAAGAAGAAATCATCTATTTGGAATCAGGAAATATTTTGAAGTTTTTTGTAAAAGATGCGAGTACTTTAAAATTAATGACATGGAATTACAGTGAAATAAGGTGTACAATTTCCTGTTTTTGTTAATCCCAGCAGAGGGAATATTTTTCATTCTGCAACAAATTTATCGAAGTTTTCCCAGCTATGGAATGGACTATTTTTTCATGGAAAAAGTCAAAATTCAATTTTGTATCAAGAAAACGCAAAAAAATATAAGTGGCATAACGATAACACCTACCTTGTGCAAGGGTTCAGTTTGCATTTCCTGTACCTCTTTTGGGTGCTCTTCATTTTCTGATTTTTAAGTCCAGCGTAAATTTACTCAAATTACTTTGACATTATAATAGTAGTGCTTATATCGTACAAGATTTGATTACTATCGCGTTTTTGGTATTTTCTTTTTCCATTGACCCTTCATCGGATCTTCGAAACGGTTAGTCTTCATTCAGCGGGGAAATGTCTTCGCATTTGAATAACTCGCCGGAACCATCCTAATTTTCTTTTCCTTCTGCTCTCATTGTTTGACGTTCAATCCAGAGAAAGTTAAATTTATGTAGATACCCTGAGTTTGGTAGAAATCTCTCCTATGTGTTCGTGTTTATCTTTACGTTTATGATGTCTCTTCTGATGGCAATAATTCCTTACTTGAGATACTTCCGTTTTTCTCTTCTTTGGGATCAAACTCTATAAATGATACGAAATATTTTTATCTGACTGTTATTTTAGAACTATTTTAAGCCTACTCCTGCTGACCTTTTTACTATACTACTATTAACGAATATGATTATATGTGGCATTGTATATCGAAAGGCTTCTGTCTCCGTTTAGAAATTTTTATTCTCTTCAGCTAAGTCAATGTAGTCTAACTGCAGTAAGATGGTAATATTTTCCTGTGAGACTGTTCTACAAATCAATTGCATTAATTTACTCTGTGCTACTTTGATTACAATTTGAGGTTGACCGTGAAAATCATCGACCCGGTTTTACTTACTTAAAACCTTCGAATTAATCTGACTCCTCTTCGAAAACGATAGCCTATGCAGAATCATGAGGGGTATTTTGATTAGCATCGTAATAAGGCTTTCTGTTACTTGTCTAAAAAATATTTGTTTTTGTAAACATGCCTCTCTCTAACTCATTCTCTGTCTCATAGATGTTTCAAAATCTATTGTCATAAAACGAAACAGGTTTCGGTGGAACCAGCTTATATTTATAAAACATATCATGAAAGAGATATTTGTTGCTCATAATTGAAGAGACAACCCATACCCAACTTATGGGATGATGTTTTCCATTGTTGCACCTGTATCTTCTCTTTAATCAACTTTTGAAAAGTGTAGATGTTTCTTTTAAAGTAATCATTTTGGCCCGACGATATGTCATTTATTGTCGTTAAATATTACCCAAATCCGCTAATTCACAAACGATAGGCCTAATCTGTCCTGATGAGCAAAAATTTCATTCCCATTCAGTGTGTGCTAATTTGGATAGTAAAATTAGTAAACCGTTGAATACATGTGTTATTTGCGCTTGGATAATGAGCCACTAATCCTTTTAAATCGTAATTTTTGTATTTTCATGCAAGAGCTGTAAATATTAATTGTTCTTTATCTAGAATTTCCTCCATGATGCCATAAAATGAAGTTGGAAATGGAAGGTTTCTTTGATAAGTTGAAACAAAGTCTGATCTATCTTTATGTGATTATTTTTAACATCATTGTGGCTTAGAAGGAATATTTTATAGATATTTCCTTAGTGAAATAAGTAAACTGGCTACAATCCATCTTTTGGCATATTATACTTATGTTCTAAAATTGCCAATATGCTTCATTATGAGCGACCGATTTCGCTTATTAAGGATTAAAAGGACATATATATATATATATATATATATATATATATATATATATATATATATATATATATATATATTTAAACGAAAATCCAAAGTGATAAATTTGAGAAAATTCACAGAGGTTCAACCCTTTTAGAAATATGCTCGAGTTTCACAATGATTTGATTGATCTCTGTCTTGACTATTTTACAGGTTGTTGATATTATTTCACCTTTTATTGACGATTTCTTAAAAACGTTTAAAAACTTTCTGTTTACAATAAAAGTCTAGGTGCAATTATGCAAATTTTATTCTGCTTTCTTTCATTACTAGCCGTATAAATATTTGTAACAGAATGTTATATCTAATGTTTCATACAATGGTGTCATTTTATTGATTAAATTCTCCCCTTTCGCTTCCTGAAAGGGAATCTGAATGAAAGCCGACTTCTTTATAGATCCAGTTGAATTTACATAAACTAGTGTGATATTATTGCATCAAATGTGCATATTTGAATGCTTTACGACTATCGTCGGCAATATACCTACCTGTTAGAAGTAGAGCATTCATTTATCACGCTAGAGAATTAAAATACTTTGATATTTACCTGCACACCTGTGGTAGTTAATTTTGGCGAAATGTAATTTTCATTTCATATCATTCTATAATACTATTATTATGGACACACAATCATATTCCACGCACAGGCATCATTATTTAAGAAAAAAATTGTATTTGAGAAATAATTAGTTCTCTTCGCAGTGCGAATACTAGTTTCATCACATATGCATTGAAACAAGCTTTATCTGATAAAATAATAGTGGTATATGTGTACGATATACTGATATTTTGATAATATGAAAAATGTTATTTTGGCGAAATATCTTATGGTTACTTTAAATTCAAAAATATAATCATATTCATGGGAGAAGCATACAATTTTTCCATAAAACCTCGAATGTTTTCCGATAAACTCCTGTCTTAGGAAGCAGGAAGGAGCATCTGTAAAGGGCATTCTAAGAAGATTTGACATATGCATAAAAAATATCTGATAGGGTAATTACGGGCGAGTTACTAACTATAGATTCGCGAAATCACAATAAGAAAAACATATTTTTATGTTTTGAGAAAGAGAGGAGTGTGGGAGGGGTTAAGCGGTGACATTTTTTCCTAAGTAGTGTTCATGAACCGTCTAACTTTCAAAGTCCGCATAAAAGTGAAAATTTAAATACATTTAACTTTTAACAAAATTATGACTTCTCTGCCCCCAAATTCAAAATCTAATTGAATCGCTTAACTGAATGCGGAGAGAGAGGCGGGATAATACCTCAGGTGAGACTTCATGAATATTCATCTCTAAAACATTAATGCTTGCCTTTTTTTCTGCGATTTTGCAATTATTTCATACCCATCCATTCCTCTACCTTATTCTTTAATGCATAATGCCTTAGTCGGCAGTATTTGCAAATGTTGGCTTAGCGTATTTGAGCTGAATCCTGAACTCTGCAGAAATTTTGTGTCATCTTGATCGTCCATGACGTTTACGATTTATACCTCAAGATAAATATCTACCTATCTCGTAGATTAAAGTGGTATACTATATGCTCTGCGTTAGGAAAGTCCACGGAGATCATTGAAACACCTGACGGACACCTACATACAGTTGTTTTCAGTTTCTCGAAGAAGTACATTCACTTTAAACCGACATTTGAGCACCACATTTCTTCATGGTATTCATTAAAATTAAGGTATTGTTCAAAATGTCTGTTGAAATTAGGTGATTACAGAAAGAAAAATTGCAACTTTTTTAATTCCACTTAATGTTTTAGTCTTATGACCCTGTTTTCAATTCATAGTATCACCTTCAGGTAACTTTGCAAGCTTTATTTTGAAATATACATATAGTATTTAGTAATGGTATTTAGAGTATAGTATTTTGGTAATGGGGCAAATGTATGCGGGTGAAAGTAGGCATTTTGGTATTAGATAGGCCAAAGATAGGAGGGGGGTTTCAGAACAAAAATGGTTTTGCGAGTCACATAAAATTGGAAAATCATATTGCATTCTTCACTTGAAAAGATTGTGCCTTTACGTGGCATTGTCCTCTTGAGAAGATTCAGTCACAAACTGAACTTGTGGCATAACTTTCCTGGAAGGAGGAGCTTAAGGTGATGGGAAGAAATTGAGAAATTACCGGAGAAAGTAGGTCCTAGAAGGTGTGGGGGAATGGAACAACAGTGAAATCCTCGTATACCTATTATTTGGAATCATGTTCATTGGAGAACGTTGTGGTAGAATGTGGAATAGGGGAGAGTGAGAGGAACGCACTCAATCGCTAGCCAATTGACTATTGTGCCAGGAATTCTGGACTATATCTCTCCAATGCATCTCCGTGCAATATCTCCAAAGCACCGAGCCTTCTTTTGCGTTGAGGATATCCCGCACAAAGTCACATTGGATGGTTGCTATAGAGGAGATGCTTGGTGAACATGGAATACATGTTCTTTTTCTCGAAGCACTTTTTGTGCTCATATTCTCGACTATTGGCACTTCGTTCGTTCCTGCCGGTATATTTTATTGGACAATTGTCAAAACTCAGTTAATAAATGCCGCTCTTTTGAGCGAGGATTAATTGAGTCTTAAGACTCAATAGCAACCATAGGCCTTTTGCCAGATCTCCTCGATGCGGATGACAACAAAAGAAGACTCGATTGCATTGTGAACGCAAGAGTTGATCCGGCATTCCACGAACACCATTCAATTGGCGATTCGTATGATTGAAATTTTAACTATGAAATAACCAAGATTAGTTTGGAATTGTGGGCCCAGGACAAAGTGTGTTCATCTTAAAAACTACAGCCTGTTTATATACACTCCATCCACCTTATATCTCATCTTGAATCTTAAAAATTTCTGAAGCTTATATCAACTTCAATATTATTCCAATTAAGGGAAATAATAGTTTTCAAATACAAGCCTAACAACATCTATTTTGAGAAGCAATGCCGCATCTAGCACAGGGCCAAATGTAACTGAGAATTCTTAAGAAAATCCTAAAGTTAACTGTAATTTTTTTAATGTCACCTAAACCATTTTAATTTTTCAAATTTAATTTAAAGTAAATTGTCTATTACTTGAAAACAATGGTCAATTGCTTAGGCCGCCTAAACTTCCGCCACAATGCCTTTTAATGTGCCCTCTCTATTCCCTCTCGTACCTGCACACAACAGGCTGTTTTTCGCACTGTTTCCCTCGTAACTGGAAAAAACCTTCATCCCTAATCATTCAGTGGAAATTGCTTTATTTGAATTTGTTGAAATAAAGCATTATGGTTAAAAATAATGGCAGTGTTTCTGACCGCGGCTGTATGGTAAAGATCCTTCTTGACCGATCACTCAACAGGAATTCTTGTTATTGCATTCTATTGATTATGCTTTCACATTAAGAAATTTCACAGAGAATTTATATTAAAGATGGCATATTTTCTCTACCACTCATCTTGCAGTCACGAATCGATCCTTTCAAATTACATTGCTGTCCTCGAACTTCAATATCTACAATTCCTTCGGTGTCCTGCATTCAAAACTTTCTTAATATGTAGTCATTGACTGGACTCGTTCTCCGGGA
Organism: Hetaerina titia; assembly: GCA_037158775.1. Taxonomy (NCBI): domain Eukaryota; kingdom Metazoa; phylum Arthropoda; class Insecta; order Odonata; family Calopterygidae; genus Hetaerina; species Hetaerina titia. Next base: position 117,685,622 of record CM073771.1, read on the forward strand.
ACGGCAAGGCATATCATATACTAGCCTACTATTCAGATGCAACTTCATTCCTTGACTTTTGCCAATGGAAAACTTGTGGTTTTTGCGTACGAACTATATCTTGTAAATATCCGCGTGGTTGAGGTGGCTTCCTCATTGATGAGGTCCTTATTTCACGCTATAAGAAACATCAGTCGTAAGATTGCGCGACCGTCAAGACGTCGAGAGCGATACTTTCCAACGAAGGCGATGCCTTCGCCGGAAGCCGGTGCTGATAGCATTTTTGCAGCCATGACACCGGTCCTCGCAATATGCAGAGTAATGTGCGTTCCGCCTTATGGACAGAACTGTTTGAGAAGGGGAAGCTATGCTCCAAACAGAAGACGCATTCGAATGGGGATTTTCCTCATTTTCATCACTCTGACCTCAACGGTCATTTTATGCCTCATTATGTTCAAGAACGAAGGTGGATTTCTAAACAAGCGTGGAATATTCTACCAAACTACAAGGTATTCCTGGATATTATTGCATTGCCTCTTCGGACTCTCGAGTGCTGCAAACTCCATCAAGAGTCGCAATTTGATTGATGCCCTTTTCCAAAAATTGGCTAAGTATAACCGAATGATAGAAAGTGAAAAAATATCATCTGGGCTGTTAGAGATTAAGAGGAAAGCACGCCTATTGATTGTATTTGTGATAATGTGTAACATTGTATTTATAATCGATGCTACGGATGAGCATTTAATCAAGAGAACTGAATTTGAAAAAGTAGCACGCGAATGTATAGCCATTATTTGGAGTTTATACAGCGTTCTATTTCCGATACAGCTTGGAAACGTTTTTATATTAATGAAGCATTTATATCAGTATATAAATGACAGTATAATGTTTTTGGAAAATATTTCCCACCGTGGAAATCCCAGAAGAATGCCGAATAAATTCGGCCTTTTGGATTACAGCTCTAGTCCAAATGAGAGGCGTTTGAATTTAGTGAGCCATTTATCTGGAATTCAAATCAAGATTTATCACATCTTCCGAATGGCAAACAATGCTTACGGTATACAACCGCTTCTGCTTGCTCTTCTGACCTTCTTTGCGTCTACTTTAATGATCTTCTTTGACGGATGGTTCCAATCATCTCTTTATGATTTTGCATTTACGATTTCTTGGATATTCTTCGTCTTGTGTATTTTGTTCTGGGTGATCTCGGAATGCAATAATTTTTATGTGGAGGTAAGTGAGTCAAATGATTTTAAATTATCCCACAATTGAACGCTTAAGGTCATTAATAGAATATTAATAAGCAGGATACCAAAATGGCAAAACTCCATGTTTAGAAGGCCCCTTGACAACTGATTCACCCTCCGAAACTCGTACTAAAACCTATTTCCGCAGGTTTTTAAAATTATCAGGAAATGAAATTCTTTAATTTTTTCCGACAAATTAGTTCTTCATTCATTTTTTGCTTGTCTTATGATTTTGTGGCGTCGAAGTACCTTTCCACTCTTCTCGCGTTTACAGATGCCAACCCCATCTCCACCGTTTCAAAACATCTTTTACATCCCTGCCCCTTTTTAACGCTTCATGTGAACAATATTAGCACTATTTTTTATTTGAACATTTATTCAAATTCCCTTTACTCCTACGTAATTCGTTTTATACCCTCTCTTTATAATATGTCAATTTTGGTACATGTTTAGTAAAACGTAAATATTAATTATTATTAGGTAATCTACCGGTTAAGGTAGGTTTTTGGATGGACACAAGTATCAAGTAAACATTTTGTGACTCCCCACCTAGCAAACTAATCTATATCAGGTTCCTTTTCATCTCGGTGTACTTCTTTCCTCCCTTCATCCCGTCCAACATCCCTATCCTGTTCCTACCCTTACCTCGCTTGCCCAACATTCTCCCCTCTATTACCCTCTTCAACATTCCACTACCGCTCAATACGCCTTTCATCCATTTTTCCTACCTCCATAGGATTTATCTCAACAAACCCCTCTCCTCCCCCACCATTTCTAGTACTTCCTCATTTGTTTTCCTTTCGGTCCATTTCACCTTCTCCATTCTTCTCCACACCCACATTTCAAAAGCCTCCAATCTACGTCTATCCTCCTGCTTCAGCGACCACGTTTCCGCGCCGTACATAGCTACGCTCCATATCAGAGTTTTTACGAGTCTTGTCTTAACATTCCTACTCAACGTCCCCGTCATCAACTCCCTCCTCCTTGAGAAAGCAATATTAATATCAACTTACAATTCGTCATCGTTTTGGTTAACATCCAGTTTAATGAAACAAAATACGGTTGTTTGAACTAAAGTTTAAAAATATTATTTAAATCTATTTAAAGTTTTCTAATTGCCAGATCCTTATTTTTAAGGCTCCTAAGTGGTATATTTCTTTTTATCATTTAATATGGTAATATTTTCAGACACTACTCAATGCAACACCTTCAAAATAATTATGGACCCTTAAAGCTAGCAATTTCAAAAGACGATGGTCTCTGCCTGGGTTTGATTTGTCATTTCAAATATTATTGTAGCCGAATACTTTAGTGGTATATGGTATGATATTCTTATTATCTATTTAAAATGTTGAGTAATACCCTGAAATCTGCTATGTCATGCCCTGCGCTCTAATCTTTCCTTCTATTATGTACAAGTTTCTTGATTTTAGTAAATTAAGTTGACTCTGCGCTCGCTATCATTCCTACCCCTTGGTATTCAAATATTTCCTTTACGATGTGCCTTCCGTCTGTTACAATGTCCACCCCCTTTTATAACAGCCACCATCACTTCTAACTTAGTCAATCAGGGCTTTGGCTAGTGAGTCCCTTTTACGAAGCAGCAGCCATTGCAGGTGTGTTGAAGTGCGCAAGGATGAATCAAGAAACCTCGACGTCTCCACAGAATATAATTTACTGCTTTTGACCAGGATCGCTAATTTTCATTAGCCAAAAAGGAAAAGAAACTTGCTTTGGAGACATGCTTAGCAGGACTATTTCTTGAAGGAGGTTTTAGGAGGCACAGTGTAAGGGCCAGGCGAAGGAAGGGTGTCAAAATGACGGATGATTTGCGAGAGGATGATAAACAGATAGTGGTCTTTATTTGGGCGAAATTAAATAAATGGGCATGGAGGAATGAAGGAGGAGGGCACACGAAGGGATGATGTGGCGGAGAACAGGCCCCCGTGGATCTATCAACCATGGCAGATGATGGCCATGGATGATGGCAACCATGATTATGATTTTTTTTATAAATGTACTTGTGACTGCCGATAACCACATTCAGCATCTTCTATTTAGCGTTGGGAACGCTGGAGACGCTAAGTTTAAAAGAGACAAATCTGCAAACTAATGCATGCTAACAAACATTTCATTTACTTCTACCTCAGTCTGTATTCTTACAATTTCTGAAAGGTGTATCACTAAAAAAATTATTCCAATAAAAAGGCAATAACATCACAAATTCAAGCCGACCTCCATCTATTCAGACAAGTATAGCCTAGTTTACGGTCTCGGCTTTCTTGTTTACATTGTTTCACGTCCGTAGCTACGTTCATTGTACATTTACAAGTATAGCCTTGTCTCTTATTCGGCCGAATGCAAGCGAGCATTCATTGGTTTTTGTAATGCTGTCAACAACCACTATAATTTTTCAAATTTTATTTTAAAATAAATTGGCTAATATTTGAAAACAATGGTCAATTGCGTAGGCCTCCTGAGCTTCCGCGACCATGCCTCTCTTTGCGCCCCATATAGTCACTCTCGAACCTCTACACTAGAGGCTGTTTAGGCGTACAGCTTCTCTCGTAATTGGAAAAAACCATCATCCCACACCATTCCCTCATTATTCAGTGGAAATTGCTTTATTTGAATTCCTTGAAATTAAGCATTATGGTTTAAAAAAATGGCATTGTTTCTGACCGCAGCAGTATGGCAAAGATCCTTTTTGACTGATCACTCAATAGGAATTCTTGCTATTGCATTCTATTGATTCCGCTTTCACGTCCGAGAGATTTGATATAAAATATGGCATATTTTCTCTACCACTCGTCTTGAAGACACGAATCGATCCTTTCAAATTTCATTGCTGTCCTCGAACTTCAATATCTACAATTCCTTCGGTGTCCTGCATTCAAAACTTTCTTAATATGTAGTCATTGACTGGACTCGTTCTCCGGGAACGGCAAGGCATATCATATACTAGCCTACTATTCAGATACAACTTCATTCTTTGACTTTTGCCAATAGAAAACTTGTGGTTTTTGCGTACGAACTATATCTTGTAAATATCCGCGTGGTTGAGGTGGCTCCCTCATTGATGAGGTCCTTATTTCACGCTATAAGAAACATCAGTCGTAAGGTTGCGCGACCGTCAAGACGTCGAGAGCGATACTTTCCAACGAAGGCGATGCCTTCGCCGGAAGTCGGTGCTGATAACATTTTTGCAGCCATGACACCGGTCCTCGCAATATGCAGAGTAATGTGCGTTCCGCCTTATGGACAGAACTGTTTGAGAAGGGGAAGCTTTGCTCCAAACAGAAGACGCATTCGAATGGGGATTTTCCTTCTGACTGTCACTCTGATCTCAACAGTCATTTTATGCCTCATTAAGTTCAATATGGAAGAATTTCTAAATAAGCGTGGAATTATTTTCCAAACTACAAAATGTGCATGGATAATCGTGCATCAGCTCTCCGGATTCATCAGTGCTGCATACTCCATCAAGAATCACAATGTGATTGATGGTATTTTCCATAAATTGGCTAAATGTAACCAATTGATAGATAGTGGAAAAAAATCATCTAACCTCTCAGAGATTAAGAAGAAAGCAAGCGTATTGGTGGCATATTTAATGATGTGCCACTTATTATATATAATTGATGCTGCTAATGAGAATTTGATCCAGAGAACTGAATTTGAAAAAGTAGCACGCGAATGCATATCCATTATTTGGAATTTATACAGCGTTCTATTTCCGATACAACTGGGAACCGTTTTTATTTTAATGAGGCATTGCTACAAATATATTAATGACAGCATTATATTTTTGGAAAATATTTTAGAATTACAAAATTCCAGAAGAATGATGAGTAAAACAATCGCTTTGAATGGCTACTATGATCCAAATTTGAAACATTTGGATTTCGTGTCAAATTTATCTAAAATTCAAATCAAAATTTATCATATTTTCCGAATGGCAAACAATGTGTATGGCATCCAGTTGCTCCTGCTTACTTTATTAACCTTCTCTACGGCTACTTTGATGATCTTCTTTGATGGATGGTCCCAAAGATCTCTCTATGTTTTAGCTTGGACGCTAATTTGGATATTCTTCCTTTCGAGTATATTGTTCTGGGTGATTTCGGAATGCCAACATTTTTTTAAAGAGGTAAGTTAATCAAATGATTTTGAAACCAGGAAATTGAATTCTTTCATATTTTTTTACAGAATAATTATTCATTTATTTCTTGCCTGTTATTTAATTTATGATTTTGTGCCATCGAAATTCCTTTCCACTCTTCTCGCGTTTACAGATGCCTACCCCTATCTCCATCGTTAGAAAAGTCTTTTACATCCCTGCTTCCCAGTTTCAACGTCTCGTTTGAACAATATTAACACTATGTTTTATTTGAATATTTTTCCAAATACCCTTTACTTCTCCGTAATTCGTGTTGTACCCTCTCCTTATAATATGTCCATTTTGGTACATGTTTAATAAAACGTAATTATCGATACTAACAAATAATTCGTCATCATTTTGGTTAACTTCCATTCTTACGAAAAAAAGGCTCATTCGTATTTAAGTGTCAAATTATTATTTATATATATTTATTTTTAGCCTGTATACTATCAATTCATATTTTATAAGGCTTGGAAATGATATTTTTTAACTATCTAATTAAATGTGCTTTTCGGCAATTATAAGAATGTACGAGGGTCATCCGGAAAGTAGTACCCGTTCGTGAAATAAAGACACAAAAGTAAATATTAACAAACATAAAAAATTTTATTTGAAAGAGGATACTTTAAACTACTTCTCAACATAATCTCCAAGCAAATTAAGGCATTTTTCATAACGTGTGACAAGTTTCTGTATTCCTGCTGCATAGTCCTTCGCCGCCAGCTCATTGAGATACAGGGTCACTCCTTCTTTAAGTTCTTCATCGCTGTCAAATCTTTTTCCTGCCAAAAAGTCTTTAAGCTTTGTAAAGAGATGAAAATCTGAAGGGGCCAAGTCCGGGCTATACGGTGGATGGTCGAAAGTTTCCCATTTGAATTGCTGCAAAAGTTTTTGTATTATCCCAGCTGCATGAGGCCTGGCATTGTCATGAACGAGAATGACACCAGTAGACAATAGACCTCGCCGCCGATTTTGTATTGCCCGCCGTAATTTCTTTAATGTTTCACAATACGCATTGGCATTAATAGTGTCTCCACGGGCCATAAAATCAATAAACAATACACCTCGTCGATCCCAGAAAATGGTTGCCATGAGTTTCCTGGTGGACAGAACTGTCTTGAATTTTTTTGGTGAATGAGCATGATGCCACTCCATTGACTGTCGTTTACTCTCAGGCGATGCATAACAAACCCATGTTTCGTCACCAGTAATTATGCGAGTCAAGAAAGAGTCTCCTTCATCAGAATAACGTCCCAAAAACGTCAGTGCTGCAGCCATACGCTTGGTTTTGTGCTCATCTGTAAGCATGCGAGGGACCCATCTTGCACAAATTTTTGCATAATGCAGATGGTGTTTAACAATTTCATGAACAATTGTTCGAGAAACATTGGGAAAATGCTCACAGATGTCATCAATTGTGACGCGCCGATCGTTCCTCACGAATTCGTCAACTGAGCTCACCAGTTGGTCTGTAATGACAGACGGTCTCCCCGAACGCTCATCGTCGTGTGTGTTCCCCCTCCCCATGTTGAAGTTGCGACACCACCACCGAACAGACGACTCGTCCATTACATTGTCTCCATACACCTCCTTTAATTGGCGATGAATATCACATGGGCGAACGTTTCTTGCATTGAGGAATTTAATCACTGCCCTCACTTCACAACTGGCGGCGTTCTCAATTTTTTTAAACATTGTAAACAATCACAGAAACAACACAGGCAATGCTAGCGTCACACAACTTGGCTCAGAGAAGGCGGACAAGCCACTGAAGCTATCTGACCTCGTCCAGCGGCTACTCGCGTCGTCAGCACTTCATGCGGCACGAACGGGTACTACTTTCCGGATGACCCTCGTATATGATTTCGGACGAGTACACCAAATTATGTCTCCATCCGGGGTTAATTTGTTCAACCAAAAATTACTGAAACTAATTACTTTGGTAACACTTTGCATTATAATCATCCAAAGTGTTGTCATATTCCCTGAAACCCACTCTGCAATGCCTTGAACTCCAATTTTTCATTCTATCATAACCAAATTTCTTCGAAAGTAACCAATTTAGTCGATTATTCTCCGCTTGCTTCCATCCTCACCCTTAAGTTGTCGAAGTTCACTTGGTTTATTGGCCAGCAGAGTATCATAATAGACACCATCAAATTTAATTTAGTCAACCGTGATTTTTGTCTGTGAGGCACTAAAACGTAGTCCGCACTGCAGCTGAATCATATGCTTACCTCCCAGATTTCTCAGAGTTCAATATTTGAAGTGTTAAATGGTAAATCAAAGAAAAGGAAAAGATCCAGTTTGTGAAGGCATGAGAAATGCTCTTGGACCCATTTATTTTCACTTTAAATTCCATTTCAACGCCAAAAGTTTAAAATTGTGTGTAGCACAGCGCAGAATTAAACTGTCTTTGCAGTGACGACCACAACGATTTAATTGAATTTCTCGATGAATTCGAGGAAGAAGTGTTGACCACTATGTGATTCTTATGCATTTCTCACCTTTCCGTGACATATTCAAGTTCAATGGGTAGCAATTATCACATTTCGTAGCAAACGCATACCACCGAGCAACCACAAGGAGGAAGAAGTCAATAGGATATTGGATGAGTTATAGGACATAATGGCGTATTTTCCTGCAGGGAAACATTTGATAGTGAAGGAGGATTGGAATGTGACGGTAGGCGAAGGAAGAGATGGTGGTGAGGTGGGGGACTACGGTATAGGTACGAGTAGAGGCGGCGGAGAGAAAGCAATGGAATTTTACATGAAACAGGGGTTAGTCTTCACCAACACATGGTTTAGACACCACAAAAGGCGTAGGTATACATGGAGAATTCCAGGTGACTCAGAAAGGTATCAGTTAGATTATATTATGGTTAGGCACAGGTTTAGGAACAGTGTGATAAATTCGCACAGCTTCCCGGGAGCGGATGCGGACTCTAACCACAATTTAGTTGTTATGAAATGTAACGTCCGTTTCAAAAAGATAAAGCAGGAGCGGCGGGTTGGAAAATGGAATTTAGAAGCAGTAAATGAATTAACGAGGAAGGAGTATCAGCAGACTGTAGAGAAAGCCATGAATGACGGTAGGGTGATGAGAAGTGTCGAAGAAAAATGGGAAAGTATCAAGGAAGTGATATCGAAAGCCGCAAAAGACACTATGGCAACCGTTAACGGAAAAAGGACAAGGAAACCATGGATCACGGATAAAATGATTAAGAAAATGGATGACAGAAGAAAATAGAAGAAGGTAAACACAGAGTTACGTAACTGAAGTACAAAGAGTTAAACAATAAGTTGAGACGGGTCACAAATAAAGCAATAGAAGCATGGTGGAAGACGAAGTGCTAGGATATGGAAAGTTTACAGAGGAAGCGTGAAATTGGTGCGCTCTACAGCAAGGTTAAGAAATTATCGGGAAATAAGAAGGGAAGATTTTTGTTAACAGTTAGAGATAAGTGGGTTAATTAAAATTGGCAATTTTCCAAAAAAATATTTTTGTGGAAAATTGCCAATTTTAATTAATCATGATATTCCACCATATCACGCCTGAAACATCTCTTTTAGAGATAAGTGGGGTAAAATAATAGTTGACATAGAAAAGATCCAAGAGAGATGGAAGGAATATATAGATTAACTACATGGTGAAGCACTTAGGCAACAGGTTTAGACATAGAAAAAGAACTTGACGTAGAGGAAGATAGTTTATGTCCAGGCATACTCGATGATGAGATAGAAAGGCTATTAGGGGAGATGAAATCAAATAAGACCGTGGGGGTAGGAAAAATTTCTGCGAAACGACTAAAACGTTTGGGAACATGTGGGAAGAAGGCCCAATATGGACTGATTCGTAGCATCAAAAAGAAGGAATCTGGCCGGAAGAGTTTATGAGATCAGTGTTAGTTCCTATTCCAAAATGGGCAAAGGCTACGTCATGTGAGGATTACAGAACAATAAGTTTGATATCCCACGCAGCTAAAATTGCTCTCAGGATCAACAAAATGATGGAGAGTAAGGCAAATAATTACTTAGGGGATGATCAGTTTGGGTTTAGGAAAGGGAGAGGTACGCGTGATACCTTTTCAGTTATTTGATCACTAATCGAGAGGAATATAGAATGCAATCAAGACGTATTTGTCTGTTTCGTAGATTTCGAAAAAGCGTTTGATAGAGTGAATTGGGAAAAATTAATGCGTATATTACAGAAATTAGTTTTTTCAGACTTGTCGAGTGGGAAACGGAGAGTGCGAATTGGCAGTGCTAGGGAGAGGTGTAAGCCAAGGTTGTCCATATCACCGGTGCTGTTCAACGTGCATGTAGAATAACCGCTTTAGTCAATCGAAAGCGTTTCTAGTATCCTGAACATGTTATTCCATTCGACGTTGTCGAAGGCCTTCTCCAAGTCTACGAATCCTGCATTTTTACCTTATTTACGTGTATCATATACATATACGAGACGTATTCTTAAAGTAAGTACCGTTTGCTTATATTTAAATATTGGCGCTTCAGAACACAGTTTTGCTCCTGCAGCGCCATCTACTGATTCATCGAGGAGCTATAGCAGAATTTGTTTTGTTTCAGAAGACGTTTGCTTGTCCGTGCATGCAAACAACAATGTCCGTGACAATGTTGATCCTGCCAGCTGTGAAGTGCGTTCTGTCATACGATTCTTGTATGCAAAAGGATTGTCGGCTGCTGAAATTCATCGGGAATTATGCGTAGTTTATAAACCTACAGTTATGAGTGAAGGAAAGGTTAGACAATGGAGCTGTGATTTTAAAAATGGACGAACAAATGTCCATGACGAAGAGCGAAGTGGTAGGCCCAGTATTCTGACCGATGAAATTGTTTCGCAAGTGGAACAAAAACTGCGATGTGATCGTCGATTGACAATTAATGGCTTGGCTAAACAATTTCCTCAACTTGGACGCACTACTGTCTACAATATTGTTACGGAAAACCTCGGATACCACACATTGCGTGCAAGATGGGTACCGAAAATGCTCACCGACCACCACAAAGAGCAAAGAATGTCCAGTGGACGAGAGTTTTTGGGTCGTTGGGAACTCTTTAAACCACCCACCGTACAGTCCTGACCTTACACCCAGCGACTACTTCCTCTTCTTGCACTTGAAACAGTGGTTCGGCGGACAACGTTTCGAAACCGAAGAGGAACTCAAGAATGGCGTTGTCGATTGGTTCAACCCTCAGGCGGCGAGTTTCTATGAAGAGGGGTTGCAGAGCTGGTGCAGCGGTACGAAAAATGCTTAGAAGTGAACGGCGATTATGTAGATAAGTGAAGTAGGTTTGTAGCTAACTAAAAGTGCCAATAAAATGTGTTTCATATGAGTATATTTCTTCCTGTGACTAAACGGGCCTTACTTTATGAACACGCCTAGTATGTATATATATATATATATATATATATATATATTCAAACTTGAAAATCCCGCCATACGGCGCACAAATATTCATTCAAACATAGAAATAGGTATAAGAAAAGGGGATAGGAAAACACATAAAATATATATATATGTACATATTTGTACATCCATACATATTTACATATTTGTACATCCATATATATTTACATATTTGTACATCCATATATATTTACGTATATACGTAGATATAAATAAATACGCATACATGCACAAACACTTACGTTATTTTGTAAAAAATCGTTAGAAGATGTAATGAGGAGAGCGGGAGAAGAGAGAAAACGCTGAAAATAATCGAAAAAAGGAAATGCAACTGCCTTGGGCACGTGCTGAGTAGGGACTGCTTTTCGAAGGAGGTGGCGGGAGGCACAGTGAATGGGAAGAGATTCAAAATGACGGAAAGTGCGGTAAAGGGTATGAAAAATGAGGAGGAGGGAACAGGAATGGATAACATGAAATAGTATGAGAAAATGAAGAGGAGGGAACAGGAATGGATAACATGGCGGAGAAAAGGCCTCCATGCAGATGACCAATGATGATAATTTTTTTGTAAATGTATTAGGGGCACCGATAACCACATTTAGTATCGAATATTTAGAAATGTGTAGGATAAATCTTATTCTCATAGAGAAAAGTCTACGAGTGGTTTGTGATTAATTCTTTCCCATCTCAAAATTAATTCAGAAATGCGAAGTATGTAATTTTCATTCATGCGAAATTAGGGTTTATACATTCCGATCACGTTTACTTCTGATTGAAACGATGATTACAGTGGCAGTTGTCCTTGGCACCAATAATGAGTACAACGGCGGCACCGCATGTCAAGGCAATTGATTCATAAAACAATCATACTATTGAGTCACAGTAGAGTTGTAGGTAGAATTCTCATCTCTAATGGCAAAATATTGTCCAAGACACTTTTTTAGAAGTTGCTAAATTTTCTCGACGGACAACCCTTGGCTGCCTGATTTATTTCGACTAACGAGTCACCTCACGGCAAATGAAAAACGAGAAAAATTTTTGAGAATAGATGATTTTCATCAAATAGCGAATGATATATTCGCGGTTAATTTTTATAGTTTGAGCAGACCTCATGACTAGCCGTTACAAAAGTGAAAATCAATATATTTTTTACTCAAACGGAGCCACTATTCAAAACGGAAATTACTTAGCGGACTTATTTTCATTTAGATAAATGATATCAATTCATAGACTGTTCTTTCACGCTTATTTAGTGTGTACCTTTCACACCAAAACATAATTCAGAAATGAGAAGGGTCATTATTGTTGTCAGAGAATATAGTATTCTAAAGCAGCTGTCAAGGATCGGCAGGCTCAATAGACTTCCCAGTTCAATAGAGTTAAACCAACTCAATAGAAATTTAGTTGAATGTACTCACTCAATGTTTAGACAACACAAAATTCTTCCCGATTATGTCCTTTATAGCGATCCCTCTGATCTCTCCCAACCCGTACACTGTAGCCACCCGGTTTTTTCCTTCAATGAAGACACATATAACTCTTTAATATTCTCTCCTTTTCGGCGGAAAGTAAGTTTTTATTATTTTTTAGATGAGGTATTGAGGTTCAAATAATAACAGTGCTTCTTATGATAGCAGTGGTAAAAAGCCTTTTTGGCTGATTTCGCAATTAGAGTATTGCGTTTTATGAACTCGGCTTCAGGAGAACTACAAATTGTCATGCTTTATCTGCCTTTCCTTCTATGAGCAAGAAATCGATTCTTTCAAATTGCATTTAAGAGTCAAGGTTATTCATAAGCGTGTTGGAAATGCTTGCCCTCTTTGTCAGTATAATTCTTCTTCCATCAGGTTAATTAATGCGCAAGTGTTTTCCTTTTTGATTTTCGATACTATCCTCGAGCTTATGAGTCTACCATACCATCGTACGTCCTGCAGTTAAATCGTTCTTGTATCATAGCCATGGAATAGACTCGTGCTTCGAGAAGAACAACGCAGATAAGAGTATAATTGTTTGATACGACTTGATTACTTGGGTTTTGTGAATGAACAAATTTGTGGTTTATGAGGACGAACTATGTTGTGTGTATATCCGTAACGGAGGTGGCATACCCAGGATCAGTCAAGATGTGGTAAGGTCCTTTCTTCCGCTCTATGGGAAACTTACATCAGTCGTCCAGCTGCGAGACCGTCGAGAGCAACTCTCTCCACATCCCTCTGAGGCGATGCCTTCGTCAGAAGCCGATGTCGATAACATTTTTGCAGCCATGGCGCCGGTCCTAGTAATATGCAGACTATTATGTGTTCCTCCTTATGAACAGAACTATTTCAGAAGGGGATGTTATGCTCCAAAGAGAAGACGTGCTCGCATGGGGATGTTTCTTCTGACTTCGGTGCAGATAGCAATGTTTATCTTATTTCTCTGTATGTTCAAGATGGAAGATGGATTTCAAAATGAACGCGGGGTATTTTTCCAAGCAATAAGATATAGCTGCATAGTAGTTAATCGGATCTTTGGGTACACCAGTGCTGCATACTGCATCAAGACTCACGTGGTGATTGATGGTATTTTCCAAAAATTGGCTAAATATAACCGAATGATAGGAAGTGAAAAAAAATCATCCAGCTTGTTAGAGATTAAGAGGAAAGCACGCATATTGGTGGCATTTGTGATCACGTGCAACATTTCATTCTTAATTGATTCTACGAATGAGACTCTAATCAAGAGTTCGGAATTCGCAAGAGCAGCAAGTGAGTGGTCATCAATTATTTGGAATGTTTACAACGTTATATTTGCGATGCAACTGGGAAACGTTTTTATATTAATGAAGCATTTATATCAGTATATAAACGACAGTGTATTAATTTTGGAAAATATTTCACTTAACGGACATTCCAGAAGAATTATGAATAAACAAATGGTTTTGAATTGTAGCTATGATCCAAATGTGAAACATTTGGATTTGGTGTTCCATTTATCAAAAATGCAAATCAAATTTTATCATATTTTTCGAATGGCAAACAATGCCTATGGTACTCAACCGCTCCTGCTTGCTCTTCTGATCATCTTCCAGTCTACTTTAATGACCTTCTTTGACGGGTGGTCCCAACCATCTCTCTATGATTTGGCATGGACTCTCTCTTGGACATTATTCACCTTGAGTGTGTTGATCTGGGTGATGTCGGAATGCAATAATTTTTCGAAAGAGGTAAGAATAATCACATTATTTTAAGTTAAGAATAAATTGAATTGTGTTTTTAATCAATTGAATATAGAGAATTAGGTTACATATATGGCATAGATTTCAGTTTTAGTGGGTCCTCGAAAACTGATTCTTTCTACGATCCCATTGCATTAAGTTTTTTTCCACAGTTTGTATTAATTGATAAAGAAAATCAAATATTTAATAATTTCCTAAAGAATTATTTTCCAATTATTTTTTTTTCTTCTTCGGATGATGGGATACGTAATGTGTATGAGGTGTGTTCAAATGATAGCCAGAAGTTTTTAATTACGCACAGTGCATAGTGCACGATATATCACACCATTAGTTCTAGCCAGAAGGTCAAATGATCATTTAAGGGTATTACTTTCAAGTTCAACTACGTTTGCGTGAAGCAATACTTAGAATGAGCTCGTATTTATGGAGAAAAAATTCATGGCTTTTGCACCACGATGATACAACTGCGCATCACTTCACTTTTCTCGTGTGCATTTGGCCAAAACTAGCAATTTAATAATATTTTCCAGACGGCCTTCCGAGGAGTTTCTTAGAGAAGAAATTCTCTTCATGAAATTTCAGCTCACATATAAACTCGTTTTAAGTGATGGATACTTTTATTTATTGATGGATTTCAACGTTTCATCTCTAAGCTACTCAAAAAACAAATGGGGGTATCCGTGGTTCATTGCAAATGCAGTCGCCACGTTTACACTGTGTGCATCATATTGTTGCTTTCTGACATCATGCTGCTAACTGTTTGGGACTTCCATGAATCCACGGCTATCACTATTGGCAACTAATAGAATTCAGGAGCAATATTTAACAATTTTAGCGTATTTTCAAGGATTTCACATGACACACCCTCGTAGTTGATTTTGCGCCTGATTTTGAATGAGGAATAAGGGATAGTTTTTATAGTTTGAGCAACACTAGAGACTAGCCGTTATCCTAGCGGATTTCATGACTTTTTTACTCAAATGGAGTTACTCCGATCAAACGGAAATTATTTAGCGGACTCTTTTTATAATAATATAAAGAATGCCATTCCATAGTAGAGAGTAACTTGACTTCCCCTATAATTTCCTTTTAAATTTTCATCCAAAAATATTTCATAAATTGTGAGTGCAATATTGTTTGAAGGGATCATTCATCAAATGATGGATGGGTGGGGTTGGCTGAATTCAAACTAAGGTTAGGCAACCCATACATAAGTCATCCCTCTCGGCCACCTGACTTGCCTCAATCGATGCCAGTGCAAGTCCACTCGTATTTTGGTTGCTCCCTTCCGATAATCCCACTTCTGGCCACCATACTTGATCGCTGTGTTACCGATTCTCCGTCATGTGTTTCACTCTTAACATTCGCGACCCCTTCTCTTATTGTGCTCCATCTGATCTCTCCAACACGGTCAACTATGGGCACCCTAGTATTTTTATAGCATTGGAAACACCATTACAAACTATTATTCCCTCCTTAATCAGTGGAATATATTTTTTTAATTTCATAAATAAGACCTTAGGGATATTGATGGTGGCAGTGTTTTTTGACAGGGAAAGGGGGATAAAAAGTGTCTCCATGACAGTATTTGATAAAATTTTGTATGAATTCGGCTTTCACGTTTGATGGCACTTGTATACAAGACAGTATGTTTTCTCTGCCACTCATTTTCGGAACCAGGAATCGATTCGTTAAAATTACATATAAAAGTCAAGGTTATTCATAAACGTGTTGGGAAGGTTTGCCCTTTTCGTCAACATAATCCTTAATTTATCCCGTTAATTTATACATGAGTGTTTGCCTTTAATTTCGGATACCATCTTCGAGCTTATAAATCTATCATACCGTCGTACGTCCAGCAGAGAAATCATTTTTATCATATGGTCATCGAGTGGACTTGTTCTTCTCAAACGTTAACGCAAAAATCACTTTAAATATTTGCTACAACTTAATTATTTGGCTTTTGTGAAAGAACAAATTTGTGGTTTGTGCGGTCGAGCTATACAGTGTAAATATCCGTGTTGGAGGTGGCGCACTCACGGATGGGGTCCATTCTTCGACCCTTTAATCACCTTTCACAATTCGTCAAGATTCAGGACCGTCAAAACGTCCAGATACGGCGATGTCTTCGCCGGAACTCAGTGCCGATAACATTTATACAGCCATGACACCGGTCCTCGTAATTTGCAGACTAATGTGTGTCCCTCCTTATATGCAACACTATTTCAGCAAAGGAAACCGTGCAAGAAATAAAAGACGCGTTCGTATCGGGATTTATCTTCTGACTGCTGTACTGTTTTTAACGGTTATCTTATTTTTCAATATGGAACAAGAACTTCTCAAAAAACGGGGAATATTATTCCAAGTGGTGAGGTATTCCTTCATAATAGTGCATTGGCTCTTCGGAATCGCTAGTACTGCCTACTCCATTAAGAATCACGATGTGATCGACGATATTTTTCAAAAGCTGTCTAAATATAACCGAATGATAGGGAGTGGAAAAACATCACCCAGCCTGTCAGAAATTAAGAGGAAAGCACGCCTATCGGTGGCATTTGTGATCATGTGCAACATTTCATTCTTAATCGATTCTACGAATGAGACTCTAATCAAGAGAACTGAAATTGTAAGAGCAGCTAGCGAATGGTCATCCGTTATTTGCAATGTTTACAACGTTATATTTGCGATGCAACTGGGAATCGTTTTTATATTAATGAGATATTGCTATCAATATATAAACGACAGTATATTATTCTTGGAAATTATTTCGCAGGAAGGAAATTCCGGAAGAATTATAAATAAACCAATAGTTTTGAATTGTAACTATGATCCAAATGTGAAACATTTGGATTTGGTGTTCCATTTATCTAAAATTCAAATCAAAATTTATGATATTTTCCGAATGGCAAACAATGCTTATGGTATTCAACCGCTCCTGCTTGCTCTTCTGACCTTCTTTGCTGCTACTTTAATGACCTTCTTTGACGGGTGGCCCAAGTTATCTCTCTATGATTTGGCATGGTCGCTGTCTTGGCTATTCTTCATCTCGAGTATAATGGTTTGGGTGATCTCGGAATGCAGTAATTTTTCAAAAGAGGTAAGCATAATCACATGATTTTGAAAAACCTAAAAATTAAATGATATTTTTTAAAACTGATATATCCTAATGTAGCATACCAAAATGGCATCGCTGTACATTTAATGTAAGTGGGCTCTAGACAATTGATTCAAGTTGCGAGACTCTTAAGTGCCGATTTCAGCAGGTTTTATAACTTTGTCCAAAAATGTAATTTTCCAGTGATTTTCTTCGTAATAATGGTTCATTTATTTCCTACTTGTTCTTAATTTATAGTTTCTTTCCTTCCCCTTTCTCGCCTTTCCCCCTTCTCGCGATCCCAGTTACCTACTCCGGCCTCCCTTGTTGCAAAATAGAAGTCTTTGAAGATTTGAGTATACTTAAATACACTCTCTCCTTTTCAATAATTCGTTTTATTCCCTCTTCTTATAATAGGCCACCTTTGGGATTTATTTTCCTCGACGGAAACGCTAAAATCAATTAATAATCCATCTTCATTCCCGTATGTGATTAAGTGCACCATGTGCGAGGTAGTTTGAAATGCCCTCAGAATCACCGCCAAATGTTAGCTTTAACGCTATGAGTATGCCGCACTTATCATGTTAGCGCTCTGTGAAGAGATTTGTGGTGCTGACGCATCTCTGTTGTTGTTCACGTCTAGTGATTTTTGAAGATGGAAAAAATTGAGGCTCAAGCAGTGATTAATTCTTCCTAAACTAAGGTATGAAAGCAAAAATTTTAAACCGACTTTCAACAAACTCTGGGTGGCTCTCCTTCATATTCAAAATTTTCCGACCTTCTGGAAATCGGCAAAAGTCATTCTACTGCGGAAACCACTGAAGTCCGCTCGGAAAGTAGAGAACTACCACCCGGACTCCCTGTTAGCGACCCTGGGAAAGCTGCTTCAGAAGGTACTGCTGCCACATCTCCTGAAGCACATCGCGGACTACTCTATCCTGCCGGCTTCACAGTACGGTTTTTGAGAGGAATATTCTACCACACACCAGCTCGTCCGTCTCGTGGTAAGGAGTTTCGGCCGGAAATGCCGATCAACGGCGGTGTCCTTTGACATCAGGAAAGCCTTCGACTGGGTTTGGCATGTAGGCCTCAGACGGAAAAATGCAGAACAGCGGTTTCCAAGTTGGAAGCGGCGCTTACTGATATCATACCTGACAGGAAGGACTTTCCGTGTCGCCCGGAGACGCGCGCTGTCACAGCCGAAATAAGCCTACGTAGGCGTGCCACAAGGATCGGTGATCGGACTGATACTTAGAAACCTATACACGGCGGACCTCCCGGTGGACCATGGGCGACATACCATGGTTGGCCTGTATGCGGACGATGCAGCAATCGTGACCACTTCGCGGAGAGCACTCATGGCGGTAACGTACCTGCAGCGAGCAGTTGACAAACTGCTAGAGTGTTACGCCCTGTGGCGAATAAACGTCGACAACGCGAAGACGATTCTTTTTTCACCTGGAAGACTGCGAGAACCGGAAGAAATCCTCGTGGGCAACGAGGAGGCCCGTGGAAAGAAGAGGGGACCTATCTAGGCGTCATATTGAATAAACGACTGACATTCAAAAGTCACGCCCCCGCTGCCACCAGGAAGACAAGAGGAAGACGACAACAACTCTCGCCACTACTGCGGTCTCCGTTCCTCTCCATCAAGACGAAGACGTATCTACACGTGGCGGCAATTCACCCAGTCTTGATGTACGCTTCACCGGCATGGAGTGGAAGAATGACTCCGGCGGCCTTCCACCTTATGGAGGTGACGGAAAGAGGGGCGCTCAACAGTATTCTTGGACTTGGATGGAAGTATGCCGCAGAAATCCTCCACGCATTGACTGGTACTACGCCTATTGGAGAAGTCATTATGACTCACGCGACGGCCTTTTATGAGGAGCTTGAAAGCAAAAAGGCAGAGCACCTGCGGTCGATCGGCAGCCTAAAGCCTCTCTCCTGGGAAAGGTACAAACGCCCAAGAGCAGCAATGGGACGGGAGATGACCAATCACCGTTGAAAAGGAAAAGGAGTGGAATGGACCCTCCTTAATCGACGGGCTAAAAAACCGAAAACACAGCAGCTGAATGATTAAATCATTGGGCAGCCGCAATCCAAGCGTAAAGAGGAAACGTTTTGGTATCAAGAAGCGAAGTGAACAAAGGAGTTTGGTCGGGGGAGCTTAGATGATGATCTGCGTAGTGGTCAGCCAAAATATGCCACTACCACAGAAATCATTGTAAAAGTCCATTAAATGATCATGGAGGATGGTCGACTGAAAGTGCAATACATAGTTAGAGCTGTAGGGATGTCATCTGTACGGGCATATCACATTTTACCAGTGAAATTGGATATGAGAAAATTATTTACTAGATGGGTGCTGCGACTCTTGACGAAGGATCAAAAACGCATCAGAATGGAAATTTCCGAACAATGTTTGAACCGTTGGAAAGCGTTCAACAAGATTTTTTGCAACAGATTTGACCGCATATAAAACTTTAGTCCTCTCCATAGGAGATAAAATAGCATTCTAAGCAGTGGAAACATATTGGTACACCATCATTAAAGAAAGCAAAGGCAACACGGCCGCCCGAAAAGGTGATGGATTCTGTTTTATGTGATGCGAAAGGGATTCTTATCTTCCCACTGGTCAAACCATTACCGGAAAGTTATACGCCATCCTCCTGGAACAAATTCAGAAAAGATACACGATAAAAGGCCAGGTTTTGCAAGGAAGAAAGTCATCTTTCACCGTGACAATGTACGCCCAGACGCAAGTGCCGTTGCCATGCCAATAATACGTGAACTAAGATACGAATATAGTGATTTTGTGACAAAAATTCTCCATTTTGAAAATAAAGGTCAAAGACTCGATGCATTGGAGCAGTTGGTAATTTTAAAAGGTGCCCGTTGTAAGTATGAACTTCCCAGCGACATTTTGTATCCCTTCCACTTTCCACTCCAAGACGTACCACACTTCCAAATCAACGATTGACTTGGAAGTGTGGTACGTCTTTTCTTCGAAGAGTGGTACCATTGTCTTCCGGGAGTAATGTCTCAAATGTTGTTTCCAAGTCAGAAAAGAAAGTTGAAATTACTTGGTTTCCAAGAAATTGTTTTTCTTGCAATCTTATTTCATTAAAAATATAATTATATGTTCAAATTTTTAGAGATATAGTTGGGGTGCGGAGGACCACATAAAGAGTATGATAAATTTAGAAATTTGATTGGCCAATCTTCATCACTTCCAGAGAGAAATCTTGAATTGCTTTTTGATTAATTCACTTCCATCTCCAAATCAATTTATAAATGCGAAAATACGTGTTTTTCATCATCAATCAGTTAGGGTTTCTCTAATCCAATTACCATTTGGAGTCCCTCAAAGTTCGCCAGACTGCTTTCCGTCAATGGCCACCGATGAGACGTTTAGTGCTCGTTTTAGTAAATGTTGTGCGTTTGTTAGAGATACAATTAGAATTTCAGTTGAATTTCAAAATTAAATCGTAACCCTTTTAATAAGTATAGCAACACGAATGCACAATAATGCGTTGTATATCTCCTTCCCGCACCTTGAAGTTACTTCACAGTTTGTTTCAGGGGAGATTTGATTAACGATTGAAGCCTTTTTTTGGTCAAATTTTGTGTTCTTCTTTGCCATCGCATACTGTTGTAGTTGAAATCATTGATTCAGCTAAAATATTTATTAAACCATCGATATGATTCTCAATCTTATCTAATGACATTCATGTGTACTCTCCCTTCTTTTTTAAAGGCTTGAGTGATCGCACTTATTCTTATTATTTTTATTAATAAGGTTTAATTATTCTTCACGGCAAGTGAGAAACGAATTGAGAAATTCTTAGTGGAAAAGTTAGTCTCCATAAAACAATACTTTAAATAAATTGATGGCAATACGGCGTACTCTAGAAAGGTTCTACGAAGCTCTGTGTTTTTTAAGAAGAATTATTTTGAAATCGATTAAAGTCTAAGCTTTTCTGGTCGTGTTTGGAGGACGGAAGTACTTCTATAACTGGAGTAAATGTGAAACGGAGGACAACTTGAAGCGTATGTCACTGTCATCTATGAATTTTAATTTTGTTTGATATAGGGTAAGAAAAAATTGATTTCAGGATGATTCATCATTTTAGATTGTTAGTCCTTGAATTGATAGTAACTTTAAGGATTCTTAAATGCCAACAGTTAACTTCTCTTAAAGAATCTTAGCGCAGTTGAATAAGTTAATTTTTCACTCTTATCTTCAATATTATTCATTTCATAGAATTCAAGTAGTAGACAAGACAGTTCAGTCAGATAAATAATCGGGTTATTTCATTGCTTCAGCGGGGAGGGATTAATGAAATTCACACTATGGCTGTTTCCCCAGTATCGTTTATTCCCACCGACATAATTGGTTGGAACTTTTAGATAAAGGGATAGCAGTACTCATTGTGGAAGGCAATTTATGTGATTTGCACCATCAGATATACGTGTTTACAGAAGTATACTCGTATTTACTCGGACCCAGAAGAATTCGGAATGGAAATCGCCATCATCATCGGCCCGCTCATAACGAAAGATGCTTTAAGGTCGAAGATTTTAAGGTCCCATCCTTTGGATGGGCTTCTGTTCTCAAATAGTTCTCCACCTGGCTCCCAAACTTGACTCAAGGCGGCTCTAAACATTTATTTCGTCGCCGCGATCAGAATCTTGACCTTCGTAGGAGAGAAACAGCGCACTAGCCACCGATCTAATCTACCCCAAGGGTAAAGAGAGTTTTCTGATAAATGGTGGATCCTGGTCACCACTCGCCTACTGGTAGATTTTGTGGATATCATATTCATGGTGTCGTACGAGTCATTTCTCCATAGATTACTGAAATTGGCAAAGCCTAAATAACGATCAAGACAAGATAGATGAGACAAATCCAATAAGGCAATCAAATCCATTACCCGAGCGCGAGAACACAGTGCTACACCCTTCGTCCTCAGCCCTGACTCATAGCAATGAGGTTCAATAACCCTCTTGACAAGTGCAAGGATTAGGGATTTGCTATAATAGATTGAGGGCATTTGGGGCTTCACACCCTTCGCCCTTGCTCTTCATTTTTCAGTTTAGGATACACTTGACCCTCTTCGGGTATTTGTGGATTTGGGAATTACTCGAATGGAACGTATAGTGTTTAGTTGAATTTTATTTTGATACTTGCGTTCTGAGCTGCCTTAAAACGAATCAATCATGCATAATTTTGAAATTTCACTTCCACCGCCAGCCAATCAAATGGATACTTCTCCACCAGGAAAACACGACATGGCTAAGCAGGTAATTCGGATAGAGGACACTATATTCACCACCATGGCACCCTTTTGGAAATTATGTAGAATTTTAGCTGCAGCACCATACCCATTATTTTACTCAGGACAAAAGAATGTGCCATCCAATTTCTTGCTTCTGCGATACAGTATTGCCATATGGGTTGTTTTTCTGCTCTTAACAAGTGTATGGTTCTTCAGAGTTATACCCATCTACGAAAATGTGTTCACCTACACGTCCACGCTTGCTAATATCGGTTTCCTAAGCTGGCTAGGTGTTTCCAATTGCGTGGGAGTCATTGGAATGGCATTCTATTTGCTACGTCACTCACGGGTTGATCACATTCTCCAATCCATCGCCGGTCTTGATTTACAAATGGACACCATATTTCGTCCAAATACGGCTGATGTAAAACGAATAGTTAAGTATGAAATGTCGTTCTTATTTCTCTCGACACTTATCTTTTTGGGCAGGGAAATATATGAAGGTATTGTTTTTAAGAATATCGACAGGGTAGTGGTCTCTTTGTTCACAGTCATGTGGTACCAATTCTGCCAGATACTTGTGATACAGTTCTGCAACCTCCTGTTTTGGATTCGAAAGAGATTTGGTTGTCTGAATGCCGAAATACGCCGAAGGGGTGACTCCATCCTGGAAACGGGTGCGAGTGTCCAAGTGGAAATTAAATCGCTTCCAAAGGGGACTGATTTGTGCAGTGACTCCCTCATCCGTGTTAATCACTGGTCCGACCTGCACTTTGAGCTCATCCACATTTGCCGTAAGATGAACGGGGTTTATGGAATTCAAACCCTGCTACATGTTTTATTAAACTTCATCAACGCGACGATTGCCATATTTGTTTTGATGTCGCAAGATGACAAAGCAGGAAACGCAATACCTTTTTCTGCGTTTTGGATTTTTTGCAAGTTTACGACGCTTGTTTGGCTTATCGTTGAGTGCGAATCTATCCGTGCAGAGGTAAGTCAAATTGAATTTGTTTTCAATAGGAGGTTAAGTTTTTAAAATTGCATAAGAGTAGACTTTCATTTGAAACCATGATATTTCATATAAATCACTCAAAAGCTAAAGCTTTCATAAATGGATAATTCAGCATTCACTTACCAGATGTTTTTTGTCACAAAACGCAATCATTCTTCCCGGCTCGTTATATTGCTCTTAAACTAACACCCTTGACCTAGCATTGGGCAGCTATAGATATTCATGATTTTAATTAGTCCGAAATTATCATCTCCTGAATTTTCTATGCATAAATATTTCTTATTGATAATTCCAATTGATAATTAATAAAATCTACAATAAAATTCTTTTTTTACTCTTATCATCAAACCTATTACCAATTTTTTACTTTGGAGTACCATAATTTATTCTGTCTTAATATTTAATCATAGTGCCTTCCTGTTTAGATTTTCCGTGTGTGTAAATTTATCCTCGTATCCATAAGGCTTTATAACTAAATGATAATAAATTTACATGAAAACATGTATTTAGTGAAATATTTGAACTTTGCATTTGCATTTTACGAAAACAAAAGATTTCCATTAATATTTAAGTTCCAAATCCGAAACAAACAAATACTACAATGATCAAACTTAAACTGCATTTGTAAATTTGCTGTCAGTATTAATGATCTCATGCAAAGTACGTAGTGGAATGGGAAATAAGTTACTTCACACCAACACTTTTTTGCTTTTTTGATTCGTTTTGTGTTAATTTTATACGTATTCGCCGAAACACATGTGTTTTCTGAAATTTGACAAAAATTAATTGTGGCATCTACAAAACTGAAGTATTTCGTCCACTTTCCATTGCTAAGATGCTCTATGATTCCCGCTCAACAAAAATCCGTGATATTATATGGAACTTCTGCCAACTAAAACAACGTCTACCATTTCACTTAAAAACCTAAACTGTAGCCGAAAGCATCGCGATGCATTTCATCACTCCCGTTCCATCCCTTTGACATGATTACCATGTCACTATAGGTGAAAAATACTGCATCATGATTCTAGTACAATGTTAAATACCTTTGGAAATAGGAATTAGGTTGAATTCCGTGTGTAGTAGATGAATGAATACCCTAGTACTCCATTTCTGAGACAGTTTACAGGTATAATTTCCGTTAAAATCACGACGGCAGAGCATCGACTCTCCCTACACATACAATGCTCTCTGCCTCTTCCGTTGTGACCTCTGACCTTGATTACTCAGAAGAATGATGCTTTATCATATGTAAATACAACAGAAACATGCAATTTATTTAATTGTACGAATCATACCTTTTACTTTTATTTTCTTACTTTACTTGCTTATGACCTCGCAATCCGATTGCATGGCTATCAAATATAAATATTATTTCTCCTGATATAATCTCTAAATTAGTCTGGTATAGCGACGGCCGAAACGACTGCTTTAGAGTTCATTGTATGTTTAGCTTGCACAAATAATTAATGCATGTCTATGGATATTGTGTTTTAATATGTTACATTAACAAATAGCATTATGCACAAAAAATTACCTCAGGGAAAACTGTTCTCATATACCTTTGGAGACAATCTTTATTTTTGTATGAATGTTCTTTAAACTAAAGTTCAATGTTTTCCTAAATTTTAAATGGGAATTTTTTGGACCATTCATTATTATTGGCTAATAATGAGTAAAACCTTTTTTTTTAATAATCATCTTCTGAGATTGCTTCACCTATAAGAATGTTTACAATTGTGGGGGGTCCTCATAATGGTATTCTTTTTTTACGGAATTATGTCAAATCAGTATATCAGAATAATTCCCTGGAAACGTCTTATTTCATCGACGTTTGTCGACATTCTGAGAAGTAAAACTTTTGCAAGAAGCATATTTATTGGCTTCTTCTAAAATAATTTCATTGTTTTTATTTTTTATGTCAAGAGCTTTAAAATTTTGCATAAATAATTATATAAACATCCATGGACGTATTTTTTAGCCTGAATAATTACCAAGTTTGTTGGTACGGATTTTACATCGACCATTAATGCATAATCTATCCGTTCCTTGCTCTATGCTGACTACATTTTTTCTTACCTTTTTATTCAATATTATGGCGACCCCTCGCTGGCTCTCGTCTCCTCCGCTGTATACATTCTACTATATAAATAATGCTCCAGTAATCCCCGCTATCTTTCCATCTCACCTCGCAAAGCCCTAAAATTTTCACTCTTCAATTCTTGCTTAATAGTTTGCAATTTTCCTGTTATCAACATCACCCTATCAATCCAAGTCCCTATACGAACTAATTCGGTCCTCTTCCGTGTCTTCTATGCTTCTGCTATTGGTTTTTCCTTTGCAAGGATTCCGTGAGATACGTGTAATAACCGCGGAAACCTTGCCTTTCCCGCTGTCGAGCACGTACGGGCGATTGGGCTGAGTCCCGTTGTTGCCAGGACTCATTTTCTCTATGCTGTCCAACTATGGCGTTCTTGGGATGAATAATTAAGGTGAAATCCCGTTGTCTTCGTTAATAGAGGCCTTTGCAGCCGCTTCACTAAGGAACAGACTGCGCTGACTACTTTTCATCTGGCTCTTATCCTTCGACCTATCTGGCATGAGTGACCCTACCAGGAGCAAATATCATTGCTCCCAGCAGCACAACTCTGGGGCTCCTCAGAACTTGTTGGCCCTTCCAGTAGGTCCAATTTGTAGTCCATGGGGAGGGCCTATTAGCATGTACCGACGGAAACGAATAAAGGTTTTTTTAAATTCATTAATGTCTTAGGCGTTATGTTTGTGAAAATAGTAAGGGCTCCCTGGCCTACATCAATTATTTCTCATAATTACTTCAACAACGGAAATTTCATAAAAAAATACAAAATCCAAATTCTTTGTAAATCGTTATAAATTTTTAATTCAACATAACATAGTTACGAAGCCAGGGAACTTAATTAAATGGGTAAATAAATCGATATTTGTAAGGAAATTCTGAATTTAGTACTTTAACCAATGTCAAGTGTTTTCAATGATATGTTTCCCATTCGAAAGTAGGCATAAAAAATGCAGACACCCTGGGAACAAAATTTTTTAGATATCCGTTCTTTTTCTTTAATATGAATGCTTTTTTAGGGAATTACTGACTCACCGTTTGCCACGAAAAATCTTTATGCATGTGCATTGCAGACTTGTCGCTGTGAGCGTCGTCTAAATTTTTTATGAACTGAGAATCGAAGCTTATGTCTTTAACCGGAGAGTCATTGTCAAGCAAATAACCAGCACACTGAGCACCTGAGGTTATAGATTAATATCTATGAGTGTGTCACCTCTACCCACGAGAATTCTTATTCGATTTATTGTCTTTTTAAGTTTTTTTACTCCAGCACCTGAAAATATTATGGTCCAAAAATATTTTCTTGAGTAAGGGCTCACCACAGCGAGGGGAATTTATAAATGATGTCTTCTTATTTCAATTTTTGCAACCTCAAACGACTTGATATAGGAAAATCATCGGGTAAAATAGGGTATCGAGATATTTTTCCATCTATCCAAGGTGAACCAGCCGCAAATAAACTCTTAAATAGTTTAATTGACACCCAATGGAAATACTCGTACGTATACCTGATGGAATACGCGACATAAGATAAAACAGTGGTACAATTTGTGCACCGTAGATTACTCGATTGAAAAAAAATGTTTTCCTTTTTTTCGAAGTGAAGGACTTCTGCAAAGTGGGAAACAGTTCCTCATTCCTTCCTAATGTCCATAATCTTGAACTTGAGACATTATCGTGCTTTCACTACTTGTACTTGCAATATTGATTGCCCTACTTATTGATGGTGATTTGGATTACTGCTCTTTGGGAATTAGAAATATAGATGGAAAGGGAAACTGCACTTAATGAACGTTCGAAATAGAGGAATAAATGTAAGCTTGAGTTATAAGTGCGGGAAAATTAGTGAAATGAATTTCAAGAGAAAGATATGATTAATGGAGGAAATACTGATATTCTAAAATAGGAAATGCTGTTTCAGTAAAGGAAAGACTATTTAGTAATTGAATAATATGCAAAGGAATGCTAAATACTTTGTAAAGCTGAGGACCCTGTTTTAAACAAAGAGTTGTAGAAGAAGAATAGAAAAAGGAAAATGAAGAATAAGTGAATGAGTAATAGATTTTAAGAGCTGTCCAAAATAAACTTGAAACAATGCCTACAATAATGGATTCGTTGAACCCTATTGACAAAATACGAGGGTCATCCGGAAAGTAGTACCCGTTCGTGCCGCATGAAGTGCTGACGTAGCACGCTGGACGAGGTCAGATAGCTTCAGTGGCTTGTCTGCCTTCTCTGAGCCAAGTTGCGTGACGCTAGCATTGCCTGTGTTGTTTCTGTGATTGTTTACAATGTTTAAAAAAATTGAGAACGCCGCCAGTTGTGAAGTGAGGGCAGTGATTAAATTCCTCAATGCAAGAAACGTTCGCCCATGTGATATTCATCGCCAATTAAAGGAGGTGTATGGAGACAATGTAATGGACGAGTCGTCTGTTCGGCGGTGGTGTCGCAACTTCAACATGGGGAGGGGGAACACACACGACGATGAGCGTTCGGGGAGACCGTCTGTCATTACAGACCAACTGGTGAGCTCAGTTGACGAATTCGTGAGGAACGATCGGCGCGTCACAATTGATGACATTTGTGAGCATTTTCCCAATGTTTCTCGAACAATTGTTCATGAAATTGTTAAACACCATCTGCATTATGCAAAAATTTGTGCAAGATGGGTCCCTCGCATGCTTACAGATGAGCACAAAACCAAGCGTGTGGCTGCAGCACTGACGTTTTTGGGACGTTATTCTGATGAAGGAGACTCTTTCTTGACTCGCATAATTACTGGTGACGAAACATGGGTTTGTTATGCATGACCTGAGAGTAAACGACAGTCAATGGAGTGGCATCATGCTCATTCACCAAACAAACCAAAAAAATTCAAGACAGTTCTGTCCACCAGGAAACTCATGGCAACCATTTTCTGGGATCGACGAGGTGTATTGCTTATTGATTTTATGGCCCGTGGAGACACTATTAATGCCAATGCGTATTGTGAAACATTAAAGAAATTACGGCGGGCAATACAAAATCGGCGGCGAGGTCTATTGTCTACTGGTGTCATTCTCGTTCATGACAATGCCAGGCCTCATGCAGCTGGGATAACACAAAAACTTTTGCAGCAATTCAAATGGGAAACTTTCGACCATCCACCGTATAGCCCGGACTTGGCCCCTTCAGATTTTCATCTCTTTACAAAGCTTAAAGACTTTTTGGCAGGAAAAAGATTTGACAACGATGAAGAACTTAAAGAAGGAGTGACCCTGTATCTCAATGAGCTGGCGGCGAAGGACTATGCAGCAGGAATACAGAAACTTGTCACACGTTATGACAAATGCCTTAATTTGATTGGAGATTATGTTGAGAAGTAGTTTAAAGTATCCTCTTTCAAATAAAATTTTTTATGTTTGTTAATATTTACTTTTGTGTCTTTATTTCACGAACGGGTACTACTTTCCGGATGACCCTCGTATGTATTTAAAAGTGCAAAAAAGCTTCATTTCACACTTTGTGACTTTGACCTTAAGTAATTTTGTGAAAGGATTTCGTGTGGAATTGTAGGAAATATTTTATTAGTCTATTTCTTGACATACCATGCTTTGGGTCGTCAGCCTAAGATTTCTGACGCTAATATCTTGTATCTTGATACTATATTATTAT
This sequence comes from Hetaerina titia, assembly GCA_037158775.1. Lineage (NCBI taxonomy): Eukaryota > Metazoa > Arthropoda > Insecta > Odonata > Calopterygidae > Hetaerina > Hetaerina titia. The sequence continues at coordinate 117,714,798 of CM073771.1, forward strand.
CTGTATTCTGCCATTTAGTTTAGGTTTAGTTGTGGTTGGACTCAGCCAAAACAATTGCAAAAAAAATACATTCACCTGTCTCTTCGAGCACATGTGACGACCTAAACTCGAGCCCTCTTCAACTCCGCTTACTCCTTTCCTCCCATCATTCCGTCCTATTTCCTTCTTTCCTCTTTCTTGTTTGCCCAACGTTCTCCTCTCTATTACAGTCTTCAACATCCCTTCGCCCATTCATCCCTCATAAATGCTACGATTATGACCATAAAAACTTTTCCTCCCACATTTTCTCAAACCTTTAAGCAGTTCCGCGGGAACGTCGTCCACCCCATGGCTTCATTTCATTTCAATTCCCTTAATGTCCTTCATATCTCTCTATCGAGTAAGCCCGGACGTTATATATCCTCATCTACGCTATACTCCCCTTCTACAGGTATGCATGTCAAAGCATGCTTGTCTAAATGCTTTAACACATATTTCTTCAATACATTCCTTCCAACACTCTGATTTCATATAAATTTGGCATCATTTGGATAATACATGAATTTCGAGGCATCGCAGTTTGTAGGGCCTAAGTCGCACGAACGCGTTTCGAGTTTATAAACCTGACCGAGTTTAGCATAGTTGACAGGCAAGAAGGCAGGTCATACATTGTTCCCCAATGTTCATATAATAATGATGTAATGATTAATTATTAATAATTTACCCAACTGTAATAATAAAGATGTATCCGGCCACTTTTGTCACTTCAGATCAAGCTATCACCCTCGGATCCCAATAGTTATGCAACAAATAAACACCCCGGTTGAAACGACATATAACCCACGAACAAATATCCATCCTCAGCAACAAACATAGCGATAGTATAATTATAATATCCGGTGTTACTAATCTACTGTCAATTGATTGGGACTCGCACTGCGTAGGGATATCTGCCAAAAACAGAGATTCGTGCCAAGAACTCCTCCATACTTTTGCAAAATACTCTTTAGAAAAGATTGTAAATTACGAACACGAGGTCGCAGCATACTTGATATTTTCGCGACTTCTACGCCCTAAATCATTACAAACATTGAAATAATATGGCGTGAAAATAAACACAGAAAAGCGTAACATTTACAAGGGTGGTCTGAAATGTTTCCGACCTAACAAAGATACAAGGTATTTTTTCTGAAATTTTCTGAGGTCGGAAACTATTCAGACTACCCACATGCTTATTCAAAAGGACACATTTTAACGGACTAAGAGAATACAATGCAATTTTTAAAAGGAATTACCAGAATAAAAGACAAAACCCAGACCATCGATTCAGAGAACGCTTGGAAATGTTTCTTAAAATTATACGCAAAGGAATGAAGGAGGTCCTTCCATCCAAACTTAAAGGCGATAATAAGGATTCTAAATAGCATAACGGAGAAGGCAGATCGGAATTAATACGGAAAAGAAGGATACAAAAACATTTTAAAAAGAGTTTAAAAAGTGAAGATGTTTATATGAAATCAGCCAAATAGAAACTGAAAGAATTTCGTAGTAAAATGAAAATTCTCATGCGCCAAGTCTTACACTTCTTCAAATCAAACGCTATGGGAATATCTTGACGAAATCCAAAGTCAGTCTGGTCCCATGTTAGAGAAATATAGGGTAAATGTTCACCTGTACATTGTTTTAAGACGGAAGACGGCGAAAGCATTACAGACAGCGTGAAAAATGCAAATATTCAGAGAAAAGCAAATATTTTGAGAGGAAGGTGAAGCCTGTAAAAGTCACCAGTTAATGTCGTCCAAGATGTCCTCATCTCGGAAAACGGAGAAATTATTACAGACAGCGTGAAAAAGGCAAATACTTTGAACAGGTTTTTGCCAGAGTGTCTACAATTTCGACTCAAACGCACCAAACCAGCTTCCACACCCACCCGGGGAACACATGATTGACATAGCACTGACCAAGATGGGAATAGAAAATCATCTCCATACTATCAACGCCAGCAAAGCACCTGGTCCAGAAGAAATACCTGCGGGAAAATTGAAGAAACTAGCTGAAGATTTTCCCCATTTTTTAGAATTGTTTTTCTAAAATCGTTAAAAAAAAGGCTCAGTACCTCGCGACTGGAAGCTAGTCCATATAACTCCCATTTATAAAGGCGGAGATAGGGATAAACCAACCAATTACCGACCCATTCCTTTAGCATCAATCTTTTGTAAAATATTAGGACACATTATTTTCCGTAATATTATGAGATTTCTTGATAGTAAGATAGTACTAAGCCAAAACCAACACGGATTTCGAAAGAGCAAATTTTGTGAAACGCAATTAGGTCTTTTCATTCACGATATACTTAGATCGGGAGAAAACAACACCAAAGTCGATGAAGTATTCCTAGATTTCAAAAAAGCCTTTGATAAAATCCCACACAATAAATTGTTACACAAACTTAAATGCTATGGTATCAATGAGAAAACTATTAATTGGATTAGAGACTTCTTGTCAAATCGCAATCAAATAGTAGTCATCGATGGGTTGTGCTCAAGGGATAGAGATGTAACTTTGGGCGTTCCCCAGGGAAGTGTAATAGGGCCTCTTCTGTTCTTAATATACATGAATGCCTTCAGCGCAACCTTTAATAGCAATCTCAGGTTATTTGCTGACGACAACTGGCTTACTTTACTTTAAGTTACTTACTTTAAGGTTACTGGCGACACGGTGGTATACAGGGAAGTAAGTAGCCAACTAGATCGCGAGCTACTCTCTAGAGACTTAGATACAGTATCGGATTGGTGCCAGAAATGGGGATTAATATTTAATATCGACAAATGCGCAGTTTTGAAATTTGGGAACAAAGAAATTGGCGAACAGTAGACCATAGATTAAAATACCAATATAAATGGGAGGAATCGTTAAGCGCAGCAATTCCTTTATTCAACTTGCACGGTGTGAGCATTCGTAGCTAATTTTGCGCCTCTTCAGCTGGGGTCAACAGACTTGATTGCGTTCTTGTTTTCCTGTGTCGAAGGAAGAAAATGCTTTGCATACGTCGGCTGGATAAATCAACGATATAAGAAGATAAAAAAATAAAGACCGATATTTGGGTGCTTGAAGTCGTCCGATAAACTTTTGTGACATGTCTTGCACTCGTTTTTTGCAAGTTTTGTTATTATTTCAAGGCTAGAGATAGTTACTTACTTCCTTCAATTATTATACTACTTTATGGTTGATCATAAATTGTATCTTTTCGCGACCACCATTGAAAAGTGGACGAAGGTATTCTACACTTTCTTAGTTTGCGTACAAGTTAAATGCAATATGCTGAAGTACTCATATGGCGAACGTGGTGAGAGTATATTCGGGTCTTTGGAAATTTGAAGGCATTGATTTCCTTTGGCTGAAGCACTCGAGGACTCCATAGCATTTCGTGTCGAATCGGAGATAATAGCGGATCCTAGATTTCATATTCATAGCTCTCCCGTTAACAATATGAGTTGATACATTGTTTCCTATGAATAAAATGAAATTCCATGACATGTCTTGGCAATGAGGGAAAGATGTATAGACCATGAGAAATCACTTTTGCAAAAAAAACTTCTTGAAATGTGCTCATATATTATTAAGTAATCTACCGGTTAAGGCTTCCATGCATAAAAATGCAAAATCCCATGTCCTCTGTCTTACAGTGAACAGAAAAGACCTTTCTGCAAACATTGGCAAGCTTTTTTTTATACTTTTGGCCCTGGTTCATCTCATTTATTTATATGCAATTTATATGCTACAGTGGCTTTATCCTTTGACTAATTCCAAGAAAAACTGCGAGAGATGCTGCAACAGTAACTTTTAACGGAGTCACCCGCTAATATGCATTTCAACGCAACAATTTCAGAGTGTAAAAATCATTCGCCTTGACCGGGATTCCGGAATTCCTATAATTGTTGCTTTATCCTTTGTTTTTGTGAGTTCGAGATAAATTTGTCTGGATAATGATGAAGGCCAACGCGAGACCCATTCTATGTAAATGCTCAGAGATTATAGAAATATGACTAATATTCGGCCTGCTTATAAAAAGGGGATGATACTATATGCCATCACAATGACAATTCAGCGCACAAATTTTAGCTGTTAAAGTCTTGTTTATTTAAATGCCCATAATAATTTAACAGAACCTTCTCGCGGAGATAGCCATCACCACTTATCCAAACCCTATCTTTCAAAGAGAAATTATATCCTTAATAAAGGCAGAGGCCCCGTGAAGGCCTAAACGAAGAAATTATCACTCTTAGCCCAGCCCATCCCAGCACCCCTCAGTCCTAAATTCTTCTAAAAGTCCATAACAGTTCTCGTGAGGGCCTATCTAACGACTAAATTTTAACTCTCTCCCCGGTTCATCCTGGCACCCCTCAGTCCTAAATTCTTCCAAAAATCCATAACCCTAACATTCCTGGTCGACCCATTGTTTCTTCCCGAAACTCTCCAACGGAACGCATCTCCGCAGCTGCTGACCTTGGACAAGGGTTTGGAGATGAATTGGACAAGGGGTTGGAGATTAATTGGACAAGGTTTGGAGATGTTATCTCCAGCCCCTTGTCTAGTCCCAGACGTCAACATAGAAGGCACTACTTCCTAAATTATGGGTACACATATTTTCAATCCTCGTTTGTTATGCAAATAAATATTTCATTGATTCACTTTTCCTACATTTGCAATGTAAATTTTCTTCTGAAAATCATTAAAAGAAAAGTTAAGAGACTCATAGCCCCCCACTTTAACACACAGGAACCTACGGACCACGGAGCTTGAGTGCTTGTAATTCTGTTCCTAGGTACATTTATATTTTTCAGTTGAGAAACAGTGGTAAACTAATTAATGTCGAACACCTTACGCCCTAATAATGAGCGACATGATCCATTAGAATTTTGATGCTTCCTTGTGGCCATTTGGTTGTGCCATGGTGTATGGAGATAAATTTATTCCTTTATTATATTGATAACTATTATTGAAGTTATGATTTTCTAAAAAACATAGTGCATTAATTTATATGTTTAAACAGTTGTATTTTATTCTATTTATGAAAAACACAAAAATGAAACAGTGCATTATTTTTTGTTTTAAAATATTGTTTAAGATTGTCATTAGAAACATGACTACGTAAAGGTCATATTTAAATGAATGACCTTTATATACTCTACGTGGACTGCGGATTAAAGAAACCCAAGGTTGTTTTATTACTGAGTAAGTAAGTAATTAACTGTGTTGCTGAAATATAGAAAAAAATTGCATTCTTACATCATTTGAGTCTTTTGTTATTAGTTCTGTCATTTTTACTTGAAAATAAATTAGTGTGACGCCTTGGTGACTCTCTTTCCCTTTCTTTTTTTCGTTTACTAATTCGTCTGATAGTCGCTCCTAGCATTCCTGAAAACTTTGATAGTATTTTTAAAAGTTATCCTACTTCCTGATGCGAATATGACATTCTATCAGTGTCCCAATCACTTAAATATGATAAAATGCAAATACGATACTGATCGATATGGCAGGCATTGTCGTTCACGGAAATCATTTTCTGTGGTTCGGGGAATATTGTAATTAACTTGGGTTTTTTCTTCATCAGGAAGTGAATAACACTGACCGAAACTTGAAGGGAAAAGTATCCCTTTTTTGTCATCCATTTATGCTAATTTGCAAAACAACATTTTTTTCAGAATATTGGAATGTTGTATGCGAAGTGTATTTCGCACGGGTGTAATTTTCTCTCTTAATTTCAAGCTATTTATTTAGACGCGGCATGTTTTATTGATTGAGATAATTTCTAATTGGTTATGCGACGACAACCACGAGAGACCATTTGATGCAATCGATCGATTTTTACGCTTGTGTTCTTTAATATTCTGTCATTTTTGGGTAAACGCTGTATCGATTTGTTACAATAATTTGACTTAATTTGTCTTAGCGAGTGGGACTCTCGCTTGCTTCTCCTGGAACCCCACAATGACGACCGAGGAGGAATGGAAATGCATCGCAATGCAGACATCTTCTTCGCATTAGCACCCCTTTTGAAGGTCTGTCGACTGGTCGGCCTGGCGCCATTCAAGTTATGCAAACGGCGCCATAACAGCCCCTCTTCGAAGAGATTACGACGCATCAGTTTGTCATCCGCTTTCATAGTGTTCACCACTACACTCGTGTGCCTACCGTTTATGCTGGAGACAAGAGGAGAAGAGGGATATTTAATCCTCCAAATGTGGTTTATTGGTGAAGATGCACTGGGGATGTTGAGCATGGCATCCTTATTCAGGAATCTCTCAAAGATGAAATCTTTGTTACAGGGAATCGCTGCGTACGACGAAAGTGTTGCTAGGAAAGGAGACCTGAAACTGTGGCAGACGCGAAACCACGTATTCCTACACGTGTTTCTTGCGGCAACGTTCTTCATCTATAACGCTTGGGAAATAACGAGTGTGTGCCTTTCGAATTGCAGTGCAAATGTCGCTGTTACCTTTGCATTCAATCTTATGTGGATGATGGTCGTAGTGCTTTTAAATTTTCAGCTCTATGGCATCTTAATTTTGATCAAAACACGTGCGGCATCCTTAAATGGTGAAATTCTAACGGTAAATAATGCGCATGAATATGTGAGTCACCGGAAGTCAATGAAAACATTGCCGGATGAAAATTTTAACTCCACCTTCGTCCCAAACATCAAGTATCTAGCAAATAAGCATTTAAGTTTAAGGAAGCTCTGTTGCATAACGACCAGTGTGTACGGAACACATATTTTTTTCCTTGCTCTCGTTCTATTTCTAAATTCAACCTTACTGTCCTTTTATGCCACGCTCCGATTCCAATTTGGACATTCAGTTAAATACATGAACTTGAGTCTCACGCTCGTTTGGATCTCTTTGCTGTCTTTCCTTTTCACGGGAATTATCAACTCTTGTGAAGCCATCCGCTACGAGGTACGTTGGTTCGGAAACATTACTTTATATTCGGCCCTACTTAAAAATGTCAATGAAGAATGTTCATAGTAGAGCCTGGATTGATAATCTACGACTTGTTTTACAGAATTCGGCAGTTTTCTAACAAAAAATTAGCACCTGACGCAAAAGGGAATTCTATATGAGATATTTAACTAGATATTGGAATGATTGATGAAGATAATAGAATGATTCCGATATGTGATCCAGAAAGTATACTGGCTGAAATAAAATACAACATGTCGATAATAAATGTTTTATCTTACGAGTATTGTTAGGAAACATGAATGACTACAGACTAAACGATGCAACGAGAACACCGAAATGGAATGTGTAGACTCGATTAAATACCTAGGCGTTACCCTCACTCACGATCTCTCCTGGGTGAAACACATACAAGGGGAATATGTGGACAAGCTAACGAAAGATTGGGATTTTTTAGAAAAATACTTGATAAATATGATGAAAAGGTCAAAGAGAAATGTTATCTATCATTGGTTGGACCTCATTTAGAATATGCTGCAATTATATGGGATCCTCACGAAGTTGGATTCATTGCCGAATTGAATTGCGTGAAGCGTAGAGGAGATAGATTTGTAAAATGTCGCTATGATAAACCTAGTAGCGTATCCAAAATGTTAGAGCACCTAGACTGGGAATCACTCACGGAGCGAAGGTTCAATTACAGATTGAATCTCTTGCATAAATTGGAAGGACGTATCTGTATTAGGGATGTTGACAATCTATTCTTATCCCTGTCATACTACGATACGGGAGATCATGTTAATACAATTAGAGAGATCAAGTGTAGAACAGACATATTTAATTGGTTGAAGTTTCAAACCAAGAGAGATACTGGGTGATAGATTTAAAATTACCTTCTATCTTTTGAGGTGCCTGCCTCCCTTAGAAATGTAACATTTATTGTGTCAATGAGTCAGTTCTATCCCGATTGCTACCATACCTATGTCTGATATATTTTTCTTTAAATTTTTCCAAGGAATATGTTGTCTCCATTGACATTCGTAATTAACTTCTGATTTCCTCGCCGTGTAGACTATTACTCTTCCTATTGGAGCCTTCTACAGCTCTCTTTTGCCAGCTCCTTCCGGTCCATTTCACCCCTTGCTTCATCGTTCGCTCTCTTACAAACACCAGACACATCTTCTTTCGTCTCTCGCATTTATTCCTATGCACTTCCCCCTAAACTATTCTTCTTACTTGGCAGTACATCTCCCTATCTGTGACTCCTGCCCGCACTTTTATCCTTCCCTGTCTTTTACCATTTTTTTTAATTTACCCCAAAGCCATCTTATTTCATTCACTTATTCTTTATTTCCATAGGTTTATTTGCCCCACCATTAATTCTCTACTACACCAATTAATACTACTCACTTCTGAAACCTAAATTCAAGAATTCCTTTTCGTTAAATTCACACAGAAAAACATTTCAACAGACGACTGTGTTGAAGTTTAAAATGTTTGTAAGATTACTCAATTACGTAACATTATCATGTTTCATGAATATTAATTGCCTCAAAATATTTGCTATTTTTAATGTGTAGGTCTAAATAATTGTGATAATAAACTATCTGATCATTTACGGATGTAAAGACGAAATATATCATTTCTTTTCTACCGGTTAAGGTAGGTTTTAGATGGACTTAAACTACCAAATAGTTCCCTTGCCTTTCCTAACAAAACACAACCTAGCATCCCACTCTCGGACAAGTCCCTCTTCATCTCCGTGTACTTCTCTCCTCCCTTCATTCCGTCCAATATTCCTACTATTTTTGTTTGATTAAATATCTTAGATTTTACTTTAGTAAAATTTTACTGTTAAACTTTTGCTGGAAGCATTTTCGAATTTTCTAAAAATCTTCAACTACTGAGAAATCTTCTACGTCTGAGATTAGCTTGGTATACTCAGTAGTAGAGCAATCAATAAATGTTGGAAGTGATCATGCATTATTTTCCCACTGTGTACAGTTCATTTAATTTGAACTTATGGTAGTTTTTTCATACATTAACTTCAATATACACGAAGTAACATATGTTTAACTGTGATTTCCATCTAGTTTTTTTATGGATGCACATATTTGGACACTTGTGATGGACATTGCGCGTAGTTTATTTGAGAAGCCTTTATGCTTCGTTGCGTATATAATTTAATATATGTGTTACGGTGAATCATACTTTCCTTTTTAGTTGACATTATTTTCGCTCATGACCTCTCATAAAAATGATTAACTGCTATTTATACATATTACTGAATAACTTGGCAATTTAAATTTATTTCTACTGTTCCATTCAATCCATGGACCGTCTCCTCAAGGCCGACAAAACTGGAACATTGGTGTCAGAAGCTCTTCTTAAGGTTCAGGATCACCAGACGAGGAGAGAGGTAGGAAGTACTCAATGTCAAATAATATGCGACGTTGTTGTGACAAAATTTGTTTCTCAACAAGATGCACAGTTATAGTAAAATGATGAATACAAATATATGAATGTTGAAAGAAACCCTTAGAATTACAAATTTTAAGTAACTTTTAAGTATCGAGCGTCTTTCAAAATGTCCTAAGTTTTGATTTCTAAGGGCTTTGTTCAAAAAATTATATAAATCCAGTAAAATATTACCCGCTAATATTGCATTTGTAAATGTATTTTAATATCTCAATGTTCTTTGTTGGCTTTCATTACAATTGTCCTCACTTTTTAAAACTGAAATTTCGACATTTTTACACTCTATTTATTAAAATGTTACTCTCTTTCCCCCCGTGTTAAATTCCGACCACACAAGCATTTGTATGTCTTTCTTTTCCGCAGCTCCGTCTCTTTTCTCACCAACTCCTGCACACCAAGGTTCGTTTCACGGCGTGCGGCTTCTTCACTCTTGACTTCAGTCTCCTGACATCGGTAACTATCGTTGCTATGGTTCCTCTAAAATATGGCAAAAATAAATTCATCTTTGACGATTTCCGAGCCGTTTCTTCAGCATATTTTCAAGCAACTAATTGAATTCTGTACTAAATTCGACAAATCGCATTTGGTAAATGACATCCATCCAAATTGAACCATCCAATTCTCAAGCACATCATTTAACTTTCTATTAAATTCATAACTTTTGATGCTTGTGAAACTGAAAGTTTTCTCCCATCACTTCCGAGTTAAAATGTATTGTTGCCGTCACTCTTTTACTCTTAAGGTAAACTATGTTGTGACTGAAATCTGATTTTTAATACTCTTTTAATTACTGGTATTAAATTTATAACGCCCTGTTAATAGAAAACTCCGTTCAGTCTTTACTGGTAATCTAATGTTTGATATTTTGTTTTCCAACTGCGGTAACCACTCCTAATAGCATTTTCTCTGATTTCCCTTAAAAGTTTTCAACTAAATCTGAAAATGTACCACAAAGCAATGTTCTATACTATTTGCTCACTCTTTTTATTCTTTCCACGCAGATGACAGCGGCTGTAGTGACCCACCTTGTCATTTTGGTGCAGTTCCAGTTGTCTGGAAAGGAAGGGGATTGTCCCTGTGCTCTGCGCAACTCAACGCATTCATTGGTGGATGCATTAACGACACCAAATCCGTAAACCTCTGTCCACTCCGCGAGAGCGTCGATCGTCCGTTAAAAAATTTAAACCATTCAACATTCCCTGTATTCTCCTATTTGTTCTCCTTCTCTTTAATATTAAAAGCCCTGATTACCATAGTTATTGTGATGCTGTGTGGTGTGTGAATTAGTTGTAAACATCGAACGAAGTAGAGGTTTGACAAAATGTCATTTTTGATGTTTTTCAACGAATAAGGCATGTATCGTTTTGAATCTGCGGTTAGATTACCTAATTATTGCTTTTATTCGATCTGATCGGTGTATTCAAGCTATTTCACCGAGAAAGAGTAAAATTCTAGGCATTTTCTACCTTAAGTATCGCCCAACAGGGGTCGAGATAGTGCGAGTAGCCACATTGTTTCTTAAACTTAATCCATGGTTTGTTATCTCTCTCCACCACTTGATTTCACTAGATGTAAATAAACATTAAGCTACCATTTGTATTTAAATGATTAAATTTCTTCTTATATGGCTCTTGTTAATTTTCTCTCATGGAATAGCCTTCCATTTTGTGAGGAAAAAACAATCTATTTGTGTATCAATTACTAGATAATTGTTTAAATATTTATAATGTTATAATTACCCAATGATGAAATAATAGTATTTTTTCTACTCAATTTTTCATTTTAAATTCCTGAAAATAATGACCCAAACTATTTCCTCACTGTTTGAATGATTGATTCGTCAATGATATTTTAGTGTGAACAATTTTTATAAGGATTTCTTCTATATGGCATGAGACATGGAGCCCGGTTACGACTACCATTCCCTCTTTTGTGTCTAATATAAAGATACATGGTTCGTCCGGAAGATAAGGGCACTGATTTTTTCCCGCCGCTCCAGGTGCGCCCAACACCGCTCTGACGGACTGCGATTGGAGGGGGGTATGTTGGAAAGCGACACTGAAAAAGGCAGTCGGCTCTGAGCTGTGGTGTAGTGAGGAGCGCTGTTAACGCGAACCTCTACGCTCGACCCACGTCACGGAACGCGATGCCGAAGTTTTTGGAGCAGCGTTATTCCATCAAATTTGCGGTAAAGCTTGGAAAATCGTCTACCGAAACTGTCGGTATGATTAACCAGGCTTACGGGGAGTCAGCCATGTCCAGAAACATGATCTTTCGGTGGCACAAGATGTTCGTGAAGGGCAGAGAAGAGGTCGACGACGAACCACGGCCTGGACGCCCATCAACGACACTCACCGACGAAAATGTGCGAAAAGTTCGCGATGTACTGAACTCTGATCGTCGTCTTAGTGTACAGAAGAAGAGAAGAGAAGAAATGGAGAAGAAATCGACATGCCCCGGTTTGCAGATGACATTGCAGTAAACGCGAGAGGACCTGCAAGCAGTGCTATGATACCCATAGCACTAAGTGCTTTGGATCAAGTTCTGGGGGAATATAACATGAACATCAACAAGGAGAAAATTAAAATCTTTGTGTGCGGAAGAGAGAAGCTGAATGCAGATATCACAATTCGAGGGGTGAAACTAGGACAAGTGGAATCCTTCATCTGCCTGGGCAGCAACATAACATGGGATGAAAGAAGTTTGACCGGCATCAAGCGAAGAATAGCCCAATCTAAGAACGCATTCATGAAGAAGAGGAATTTAATATGTTCAAAGAACCTAAGGCTGGAAACAAGGAAGCAATTCGTCAAGACTCGTGTGGAGCATGGCGCTCTATAGTTCCGAGATTTGGAACATTGGGAAAGTGGACCGGGGAAGAATAGAAGCCTTTGAAACATGGTGCTGGAGGAGAGTGCTGAAGGTTAAATGGACAGACAAAGTGAGGAATGAGGAAGTATATAGAAGGACAGAAGAGGATAGAACCATATGGAGAACTCTACGGCAAAGAAGAAATAGATGGATTGGACATATATATTGAGGCACAATTGATTAATTAGGAATATAATAGAAGAAAAAATAGAAGGGAAGATTCCACGAAGAAGACCAAGAGACATGTACATAGGACAAATCAAGAAAGACGTAAAACAGAGGAGGTATCAGGGATTGAGGGAATTGACATTAAATAGAGTCGAATGGAGGGATGCAATAAACCAATCCTAGGATTGAAATACTGTTCATGATGAATCAAATGCGTATTTTTAATGATGCCCTTTTGCTAGACATGGTCCATACCCAGCGCTATTTTCTGGATACAACCCTTGGTTTTCTTATTAGGACCTGAAATCTCTGAAATTTCTTTAAAGCGTCATCCATCCAAATTCAATTGCTTATGGCGTCTGTGCGTTACATTTCTTCTACTCTAGTAACCTTTCTGTCATACTCTCATTTAATAAATACGTAAACTTACTTCACTTGTGTTATTGAGTTGTATCAGTTGTCTCTACTGTTGTCCTTTAATGTATTTATGTTGGATCCCGCTGGCCTACGTATTCCATTTTTTTCGATTTCAAAGGAATTCATACCGTATTTGGATCCCGAGCCAGTTGATCGCACCACCTAACGCCATAATATTTTATTTTAGAGTCAGATTCTTTGCTTCAAAATAAATGCTACTATGACAAATTCTGTTATCCCCATTAAAGTTTTCTGTCACACTTTATATTCTCATGAGGTTCAAACAAATCCTAAAATTCGTTTGCATGTAATTACATTGTTTTATTTATTTCTAGTGGCGAACACTACTGTTATTTAGCATAACTATTGGAACGCGTGGAATTAATTTCTTTCATTAGAACTTATCTTTTAAATACTTCGTTCGCTTTAGCTCATCAACTTTCTGTTGAGTTGTATCGACTTCGAGTATTATGATTACTAGTCAAGAAATTCAAATAATAGACATTGGATCTTTAAGCAAAATTAAGAGTAATACCACCACACAGATCTTCAAAACCACTTTCTTCTTTGAAGTATAAAGAAAGTAAAAAATAAATTAGATTATGTGCGTTGTAACTCAACAACGTTTCCACTTTCAACCCAAGTGCTCGCACCCAAAGGCGAATGAGCATAAATATTAAAACACTAAGGGCTTAAGAGGTGACTTAAAAGGAGAAATAATCCTTAAAGACAAAACACTGTTTGATTAATTCATTTTTCCTCCTAATTCTAATATAATTGAAGCAGTTAATGGCTCCATTGAGAATTATTCGGATGGACAAAATCACGTTCCCGTTAAATTTAACCCTCCTGCCCTCGTTAACTCTGTGATTAAGCGTGTGCCGTTGACGAGCTATTGATTACTTAATAATAAAATTGATCATATTATTAGTGTCACTTGTTTGAGAGGCATCTTTCAGAGAGATTCATCAGGAAGCGTATAATGCGTGAGCGAGTGGATGGCATAACTCTGAAGACAAAAGCAAATCCTGCTGAAAGGGGATCCAAGTAACGTTCGCGTGCGGCGCTTCATGGACAAAGTGGTACGAAGTTCGTCGCTCTCTAATTAAAGCCGTCCGTTCGAACGGGACCCTAGCGCTATGACCCTGCAAAACTCTGACTTATCCCACCAAACCTGCTCTGCGTAAAAGAAGTCTCGAAGGGGACCAAAGGCCTGGCGCTCCTCCACGGGAAATAGGCAATATGCTGCTCGTTCCCCACCGTGTCGGTTGGGGAGAATGTGCCATTGTTTTCCGAGGGCAGATGATGCAAATAAGAAGAGCAATAAATCTCCAAATAACATATTAAACATACTCATTTTGGTGATGGACGCTGATCTGGTAAAGTTGGACAAGTTGCGAAATCTCGTGGTGCATGGAGAACCTATGTAATTCCATTCAAAAGAAGACCTTTGAACAAATTTCAAATAGTACGACACTAATTAGTACTTTTAAAAATATAAATAGACGAAATGTAAGAAAAAGGACATTAAAATCATTTTTAAAATTCTCAACCATGAAATAATACCAATGTCCTGTTTTCAATTCCTTAAATAATCTCCAATGACAAAACCTTGCCAAGAACCGAGTCCAAATAGAAGTAATCTATCTTCACAAGCAAAGTGCTTTCTGGTTTTTCCCATCTAAAAATGTGTTGAACATTCATAAACAGGCAATTGTGAAACCGATAACACAATCTTAGCAGAGGAATGGCGGCTGATTTCACCGATATATAAATGTTTGGATGTATATAGTAAACAGTGCATCAAGAAGACCTTTACCAACAGTAAATAAAATCTCAGATCCATAAGAACCGAAGGCAGTGAAATAACAATTATCCAAATGGTTTTTAAACAAACATTAATTTTTTTCTGATCTTCCCGTGAGTACCCTCCTTAATGAAAACTCCTTGCTCACAACTCCAATATGCATAATTAGAATCATTAAGAGACTGAATGAACATACTAATTATGAATTAATTCAATTTTAAAGCTGTAACCATATGCCTCTAACAAAATTCATTGCATAATAAAATGATTTAATGCAAAATCTTTACTTGAATACGAGTATTAATATTGACTATATTATATTACCAAATGGTTCAATAATTAAATCCGAACTACTATGTTGACTTTTAAATTTCGGTATTTCCCTCAATATCTTTTTCCTGGAATTGTGAAAATAGTAATCGTATAAAACAGAGAGAAATAATTTTCAAACAAAATAGTTATTTCGATATCCACTTTTCTTCAAATCAGATGGTGATTGAAATGAGAGCTGCGGTTCGACAATTGGGAAACCTGTCTCGAAATATCTCATTTGATCCTTCAATGCCAGTAATTACACTTGTCAACGAGAAACCGAAACCCCTCTCATTTTTTGGATTGCCTCTTTTGTAAAACTATTTCTATCGATCTCCAGTCAAAATATAAATATTTACGATCAATTGAATGTTTAAAGTGTTAAATTATTTTTTACCGGAAGTTATGTTTTTATCTTTGTCTAATCTATATTTGATCATTCAATTTGGATAAAGCCAAGAGCAAATATCATTAAATAAATCTGTCTACACCTAATTACAGGGATGGTAGAATTTCTTTTGATGAACGATTACTCAAATAGATCGAAGAATTAAAAAATTGATTACGAGGGTGAGTCAATTGAAAGTCATAAAACTACGCTACAATTTCGAAACATGTTGCCAGTTCCAATCATCGCTTTCCACAGTGAAAGCTATGTTTCCTATGATGTGAGTTGTCTATAACTATAAGAGTGGTTTACCATGATATCCGTGATCCTGAGGACACAGCTGCTTTGTCAGATGACCTTAATGCTATACAACGCTGGTGTGACCCATGGCAATTAGAATAAACTTAAAAAAGTGCGTAGTCATAATATTTTGGAAATAGAGCAATTCCCACTCGATTGCCTACTAATTTGGGAACACCCAAATGGAATGTGTTGACTGAATTAAATATCTAGACGTTGCCCTCACTCACGATCTCTCCTGGGTGAAACACACTTAACGGGGAATATGTGGACAAGCTGACAAAAAATTAGAATTCATTAGTAGAGCACTGAGTAAATGTGATGAAAAGGTCAAAGAGAAATGTTATCATTCGTTGGTGAGGCCTCATTTAGAATATGCTTCAAGTAAAATGGGATCCTCACGAAATTTGATTGATTGCCGAATTGGATTGCATGCAGCGTAGAGGAGCTAGCTAGCTTTGATAGGCGTTATTATGATAAACTTAGCAGCGTATCCTAAATACTAGAGGAGCCAGATTGGGAATCATTTAATGGAGCGAGGATTAAATTACAGATTAAATCTCTAAAAATAAATTTGAAAGATGTCTCTTTAGCGGTGATTTTGAAAATGTATTATTACCCCCATCGTCCTACGGTAGGAGAGATCGTGCTAATGAAATTAGAGAGAATGAGTGTAGAACAGATAGATTTAAGATGTCATTTGGGCCACGAACGATAGAAGATCATAATAACATTGTTCGACCGCGGTAGGTCATGCTCTGGTAAAACTGTTCTGGTGTGTTTTCACCCCCTGCCATGCACCCTGGCGGTAGCTTGCAGGATACATATAAATAAAATAAATAACTGGTGGCATGATACCAGAACACAACAATATGGCGTAACAGTGTGTAAATATAGTTGCACCACTTTCAACATGCACAAAAGAGGAAAAGTAATCTCTCTTTTGTTTATTCAATAGTAAGGAGGTGAAATATATCTAAAATCATCGATGAATGATAGTTCAGATTGATGATACACATATTCTACCTTAGCAATGACGCCTGGACTAGAGTTTTTGAAACTGTGTAACGATTTTCCGTTTTTCCGAGTCTCGTATTTCCGTATCAGACTCCGCTCGACCAGGTCAGCTAAGCACCGTGTTGTGACGACAGAGACTTTAAGAGCTTTTAAAGCTATCGTTTTTCTATGGGTATCCGTAATCTTTCGTAGAGTTAAAATACATCTATTGTACGCCAATGGGAATAGGTATGAAAATCGTATGAAGGAGAACCTTTAGTTTTCAAGAAATTACCGTATAAAAACAATTTAAGTTTTAGTAAGGTTTTCGGTAGACTCGCCCTCATACGGCCGTTCTGGTATAACGCGTGAATATATTTCACCTCGCTTTCTCATCGTCTGGTACTTTCCGTTTCTTTGCTGTAATGCCATTCGGTGGCGGGAATGGAAAAAAGGGAATGATGGGTTCGAGGGTCAGGCAGGAGGGAGCCATTTCAGAGCGTTTCGCTGCGGAGCGAAGCAGACGGACGTGCCACTCGCACGGCGTTGTCCTCGGGAAGGTGATGGAATGGTGTTTGGGGAGAGAGCGAGCCAATTCCAAACATGCTCCCGCTCCCCCCCCTTGCCTGAAACCTAACCATTCCTTTCCCTCACTTCCTCCCTTTAAGTGAGAAGTTATTCGCTCGGAGCCGGGACGGAAATTTCTTATGTACGTGATGATGGTTTTGTGATCCCAAAACACGCAGGGCAACATACTCCTCCGAACATAACAATGGAAAATTACAAATTTCACTGGATCTTTATTATGGAATCTTTGTATCCCGACTAACTCATAGAATACATAGATGACACCCTGCAAGTCACCGCTAGGGTGTGCGACCAGGCAAAACACACCCTAGCGGTACACACAAGACTACCCAATCCCGGTCAAAGTGAATTATTTCATGCGCTTAATAATGTGTAGGTGGAGTGTAGCCTGCCCTCATTTAATGAGAAAAAATTACTAAGTACGAATATCAAAAAGATGTAAAGTGTAATTGTACCAAGCAATACTGGCATTAATAAGGCCGAAATCATGGCGTAGCGAGATCAACTGTTGGTAAGCATTGGTTAGTGTAAACTAAAAAGTAGGAAAATGACTAATACCTTACTATCGATGGAATATTTGACTGTTGATTCAATAGTTCAACCTTTCGACTTTGTATTCGTACCCAAAACACATAAGATTTCAGTGGTGCTTCATATATTAATTTTACTTTATTCCAATAATATTCCAAGGAAGGAAATGATACAATGTCTAGTTCAATGCTTCTAATAGACATGTAAAATTCAATTAATTACAGTCCGTTTACATCGTTGGTGCCAAACCTTCGGGAACAAATCCCCGTATAAACCAACCGCAAATACTTGAAACTATCTCAGAAGCGGCCAATGTTTTATTTACACAGATCTACATCTATTTAATACCCCGCAAGCCGCAGCAAGGGCGTGTGGCGGGGGGTGTTAGGGCACCACCCGTAATTAGGAAAAAAATGCGATGGCCATTTAGCGTATTATAATACTTAACAAGTGACGCCATTTCGTTCGATCCATTTTTGTAACCCATTTCACCTTTATTTTGGGGTCACCCTCGTGCATTCAAACACGAAAACTCGCCACATGGCGAACATATACTCATTCAAATGGAAATAGATATAAGGAAAAGGGATAGGAACACAGATAAAAGACGAACACAAGAGAGGTGGGGAAGGCGGTATCGAGCAATTCACAAATGAAAAAATATTTCCTCGGCCGGGACTTCAACTACGGACCTTTCAACTTGCCGGGTCGATACTTTAACCACTTGAGCTATCGAGAAAACGTAATTTGCACTGAGATCTTCGGAAGGTTTAGATAACCAAGTACCACGATTCTTTGACCATGAGATGGCGTAACGGAGCTGTTTTATCCAGTTTTACCCATTCAAGGACACTCACATTAAAATAATTTTGAAAAATAGTGCCCTTTTACGTCTTTTCTATTTTATTTTTGTAATCTGTTGTACCGTCAGAATCTTATATATATATATATGCATCGCAAAAATCCTTTATTTCACCCGATAATGTCGATTATTCGACAAAACCGGCCATTTTTATTTAAATTCAGTGAAGCTTGAAAAATTTTATTTTCCAAGATCATCGTGAATCCCTTGACTCTGACCTCTTCAAGATTTTGACTGTAAATCTCTCACATATCGATCCAGGTAACGGTCATGTGTCCCTGAGCAGGTAAGGATGATTAATACATGTCCAATGCAATGACCCCCTTCCCTGAATATTATTAAGGTTTTGAGGGCTCCTCTGTATGATCCGTCGGCGGAGGAAGGATGTGGATAGAAGGTCTTTGCGGTTCGACCTTTCTCCGTAGAGAGAGCTACCGCTGATTAGGACTGCCCTTTACCTAAGGATGTTTCCCCTGGGCTCGGGTTTGATGGCGGATCTGCTTAAAACATTCAGCCATACTTATACTTGTAACAATTGTACCAATTTTGATAATTCCGTAGGAGTGATCCGAATGGAAGTTGTACTCAGGAAATAACTGCTCAGAGATGTAATCATGTGCCAGAATAGGAAGGGAAATATTCCTAAGTTCATGAGGATTGAAGAAACTGACTCTTTTTCAACGGGTTATTCTATTCGTCAAACTTTTCCATAGCAATACGAGTAGTTAACGTAATACGAGTGATTTAAAGTTGTGCAATTTTAATACTTAAATAGCACAAATGTTCCTCTTCTGGATTTTGTTGCATTTGCAATATGAATTTCTGTTTTAATCATTGTGGATGTGTCGCTAAAACGACCCACAATTTGCAGTTGCCAAATAACTAGCTGCCCATTGCAAAGTTGGAACGAAAGAAGTGTAGCATCGGATATGAAAAATATGACTTTCAGCGAGTATTTAGAAGATAATTAACGAAGGTAGAATGTCATTGTATGGGTGGTCAGTTATAAAAAATGAATAAATAGATTATTTAATTCGTTAATATTGTAAGCACTAACTTGTTCACCAATTACAACGGCCTCCTAGCGGGTAAAATTTGAAACCTTCGTGAGCTCCTATTTTCAATATTCTGCCCCCTCAGAGGGATCATAGGTGTACATTGAAAATTCTGTTGAAAATGCATGAAGTTATACGCTTGTAAAAAAATTCTTTTGTCTTCATGCCTAGAGAACGATAACATTTTTATTAATGAGCAGGACACTGATGGAAACATTGTTAGCCCAAGACTTTAGTATAATAGAAGTAATAGATTTTTAACGGTCAAATATAATCGGTCAAAAATGTGGTGACATAGCCTATTTACCCGGCAAATGTGACCACCACCACAGTTTCGAAGGCATGTCAAGTGCTGGAATGCACATTTTACGTCGCGTGTATCGTAGAAAAATCTGAATATTGAAGAAATGGTATAATTAGGAATAAGCCAGTGGTTGTTTACCCTTTAATTAACGGGAATCGGGATGATGCGGTGGCTAACGTACAGGTTTCCCACCGCGAAAATCCGAGTTCAGATCCTGGAGACAATAAATATTTTTCAGTAGTATCCCGATCCCTTTGTGGAGAGCACTTGAGTGAGTACGACGTCCTTCGAATTGGACGTTAAACCGCGAACCCCTTGGCGCCTTTCGACAAGAATACGCCGACGCCGGGTTTCTCTCCACCCTTCCTTCCCCACCCATCCCTAATGGTGGAAATGATCTTAGCTGTCGGTCGCCTCCCCAACAAAACCAACCCAACCCCTTTAATTTACCTTTATTCACCATTGTATACTCTCTGCACTTCATAGATTTGCACGAGCAAACGAGAAAATGAAATGAATTACCTCGTTTTAATTTATCTTTTGCAAGTGACAGTGAGCCGAGTTTGAACGAGGCTCCTTTAAGGGGGGAAGATCCAATTAGATAGGAGCAGTGATCGAAAGCAGAGAAGGCCCTGATCGAAAACCTTCGTCTCTCTTCTGCAAATCTTTCTCCCCGAGTGCTGTGCTAGCATCTGCATCAGTCACTCTCCTCTTTATCTTTTGGAGCTCATTATATTTAATTGAATATTTGGTTATAAATTCGTGTATTCATGGCTTAGAAATTTTAAGTATTTATTTGAGGTAAAATTTCAACTTAGTTAATCGCCGCCAAGTGAAAACAATTGCTCACAGTGAATTAACGTCGTATTTTGAAAGAATGCCCTTTAGCGTACTTTATTCCGTTTGATTTGAGGAGAGAGCTGTTGAAAATTGTCAAAGATGACGAACGTGACAGTGACGATGTCAACAAAGGCCAAGATTTTTGCTACGCCATTGGAAATATATAGTTACACTTTTGAATTAATGTGTAGAATTACTCTTAAGTAAAGGCTATAGGATCGGGATAAGATGGTAAAATCTGCACTCGGCTGGATTCTTATTTGGCATTGGGCACTCGAAAGTAAATATTTAGAAACCCCTTTGGCCAAATTTTTAGCTCCCATTAGGGTGGCCCCAGAGGGGGTCTCCTATCACAAAAAATGTGAACTTTCGAAAACAATTTTTCCAAAGCGATTCTTTACCTTAAAAAATCAATGTACATGCATTTTTATGCCGAAAAACATTCTGTTTTTTTCAGATTTTTAAAAATCAAAATTGAGCTCAGGACAAATATTTAAAATTTTCAAAGAATTTTTAGGTTATGTAGGTAATTTTTGGCAAACTATTTTTCGTTATTTTGAATGGCGGGGTTAGATTTGCCATTTTTTCTTCGGAACATCCCCAAAATTCGAAAAAACCCATTTTTAATTGTTGCCTCCTCTATGTGCGAGACAACAATCACGATAGACAATAAAATTCATATCTGCGTAATTAAGTACCAAAAGGTTTTTAATTTTCGCTCTTTATTAGACTCGTGATGGGTCACAAACTTAACACTAAGGAGTTCCGAAATTCCATTTTAGTTTTTTTAGAGCCATATTGTTTTATATTACGTAAAAATGTGTATGGTGACACTTAATGTAACAATGCACGTTGCCATACAACACAAAGAGGGAATAACATCGAGGCTCGAACATGTGGGTATTTGCACCAATTGTTAATAGCTGAATGGAATGTAGCACAAAGTACCTTGCATTATGATTGTCATCCTGGGTAGTCCACCATCTGTCGATTTTGAACAATTCTCAACATTATTAAACATCGCTGTATCCTTCTGAGAACATAATTACAGCCTAAAGTCTTGTTCGTCCCACAAAATTCCCTTTTCAGACTATGTCTCCTACCAGCCCTAGTGCGTCCCAGAGACTATTCTCTTCCTTTCTCTTACCCATTTTCCCGGCATTTGATCTTTCATCTGTCTTTAATATAGCATAGCCTCTCAATTAATTCCTCCATCCATTTCCTCCAACTCTTTTCGTATTTCACGTGTCAACTTCCTCTCTCTCCACACCATAATTAAACTTTCGTCGTTAGTCTTCCTTTGCATTCAACGTATTCTATCCAATCCTCTCCTTACCCACCTTTCAAAAGCCTCTAATCTGCGTTCCTCCTCTTGTCTCAAAGCATGCGTAACATTTAAAGGCATTTTGAATACTACAAGGATATACGGGTAATAACCATTGACAGGATTGGTGCTTTTTCAATATTTATGACCCGATATAAAAAATTATAAATGTTCACCAGAAAAATGTTAAGGTATTTCTCATCTAAAGGTTGGATTTGGTTTCAATTGTGGGGTTATTTATTTTAACAACATGGGAATAAGGTAAAATTCTATTCAAAAATATGTTTATGCACACGAAAACGCGATCATTTTTGCTCAATCGATGGATACGACAAAAAAATATTTGAGAGCATAATACTTGAAATTACCTGCAACCATTTCAGAGAGTAAAAATCATTCGCCTTGAGGGATCCGGGTTCGAATCCCGGTCAAGGCGAATGATTTTTACTCTCTGAAATGGTTGCATTATAATGCACACAGCGGGTGACTCCGTTAAAGTTACTGTTACAGTTTCTCTAAAATTTGTCTAAGGTATGAACAGCCTAAGTGTTCGAAATTGGCTTTATTAACATCGTGGACTGTGGCGCGTCGCGCACGACTACGAATGCCTGTGACATTATATGTACGGTATTTCGTCATAACATCTTGTTCCTTTAAAGCCCCCAAAATTTCAGAGTGTAAGAGGACGTCTCGGTAGCTTAATTGGTTAAAGCACTCGGCCGGATATCGAGGGATCCGGGGTCGAATCCCGGTCAAGGCGAATGATTTTTACTCTCTGAAATGGTTGCATTATAATGCACACAGCGGGTGACTCCGTTAAAGTTACTGTTACAGTTTCTCTAAAATTTGAAATTACCTGTTAGATAAATACAATTTAAATTATTCGTACGAAATAAAAAACGTATAAATCAAAACAAATTGAGCTTTCTCCTCACGTTTACCCAGGTTTACGTAAAATTAAAGATGACACAGAAATTAAGGGCGCGCAGTCACAAACATCAATGTGCATAGCGACATTTCAATATTTATAAAGATCAAGCACACCGCACTCGAAGATTATCCATCAATTCTCTGCAAAATAAAATGAAAATGATCTCTATGTCCTAATTAAATTCTTTATTTGCTTCTAAAATCCTTTTTGCCGAACTAATTTACGGTAAAAGTTCATGTTATCATCCATCGCTGCCTGTGAATCCCACACTTTATGAAGCGATTACCACGAGGAGTTCGATACAAAATCTCAGAGAATCATGAGCTAGGGAAACGTATTTTGGGTAACTTAATTAGCAATTTTCCTATTCCAAATTGAACTATCTCAATATGACTATACTCACCATGTCCTGAAAAAGCGTCCTCCATGTGGTGCGTGGCAACATATTACGTACTACAACAACCTTTAAATTGGCACATGCTAATTGATGACTGAAGAGAAAAAAGAACTCACGGGAAAATATATCTCTAGTAAATTTGATATGAACAAAGATCAACATCTTATAAATTACTTCACACTACCCGGCAATAAAGTTAACGTTTGAATAGCGGGAGAACACAACTATGTTTTCAGGAGCATCGCGATTAAAACTTTTAATCTTTTTGTATCCTTTAATCAAGACTGCATATTCTCCCTAGAATATGCAACCTTGCATTCAAAATGTGACATGATGGCTTTCCTCACGGTAAAATATTCCGGAGGTAAAATAGTCCCCCATTCGGATCTCCGGGTGGGGATTACTGGGAGGGGAACATCAGTCAAGTTGGATAAATGCAGAATAGGGATATGGAACGTGAGATCGTTGAGAGTGAGCGGAAAGTTGGAAAATGCCAAGATAGAGATGGAGAGATTGAAAGTCGACATCCTAGGAGTGAGTCAGGTGACATGGGCCGGGGCCGGCGACTTCTGGAGCGACGGATGCAGGGTGATATACTCAGGAGATGAACGGAGAATCGCAGGAGTGGGCATCATATTCAAGAAGGAGTGGGTAGGAAGAGTCAAATCGTGCTGGCAATACAGTGACAGGATTCTATTGATAAGGTTAGAGGGAGAGCCTACAGACACAGTGATAGTCCAGGTGTATATATATGCCAACATCCAGCCACTCAGAAGAGGAAATAGAAGGTGTATACGAACAACTGGAAGGGGTTCTAGGAACAGTAAAAGGGAAGGAAAACCTCATCATAATGGGTGATTGGAACGCTGTGGTCGGCGAGGGACGAGAGGGAAGTAGCGTGGGATACTTCGGATTGGGAAAACGAAACGCCAGACCTGAGAAACAACAAGGCACCAGGAGTTGACAAAATAAGTGGAGAAATAATCAAGGCACCCGGGGTCAAAGCGAAGGATGCCCTCTTTGGAATAATCAAGGATAGCTACGACAGCGAAAAGGGACCAGAAGACTTTGAAAAAAGTGCAATGACTGCAATACCAAAGAAACCGAAAACAGATAAATGCGAGGAACACAGAACATTGAGCCTGGCGACTCAAGCATCGAAAATCCTTACTCGGAAAATTAGCCGAAGAATAGAAGGAAGGATAGAAGAAAACCTTTCAGAAACCCAATTCGGGTATTCAGGAAAAACCGAGGAGCAAGAGAGGCAATTCTCAGCTTGAGAGTTCTGGCGGAAAAAATGAGACAAGTAAATAAGCTATTGTACGTGGCATTGGTGGACTTGGAGAAGGCCTTCGACAATGTCGGATGGAACAAGATGTTCAAGATACTAGAAGCGCTTGGACTGGACTACAACGACAGAAGAATTATCCATAACCTATACAAGAATCAGGTTACAAGAATGCAAACGAAAAACGGGAGAAAAATAGAAGCCAAAATAAACAAAGGAGTAAGACAATGATGCAACCTCTCGCCAGCAATATTCAACGCATACCTGGAAGAGGCAATAAAAGAAACACAAGAATTGGGTATCAAAGGAGTCAAGGTGAATGGAGAAGAAATCGACATTCCCCGGTTTGCAGATGACATTGCAGTAAACGCGAGAGGACCTGCAAGCAGTGCTATGATACCCATCAAGTGCTGGGGGAATATAACATGAACATCAACAAGGAGAAAGTTAAAATCATTGTGTGCGGAAGAGAGAAGCTGAATGCAGATATCACAATTCGAGGGGTGAAACTAGAACAAGAGGAATCCTTCATCTACCTGGGCAGCAACATAACATGGGATGGAAGAAGTTTGACCGGCATCAAGCGAAGAATAGCCCAATCTAAGAACGCATTCATGAAGAAGAGGAATTTAATATGTTCAAAGAACCTAAGGCTGGAAACAAGGAAGCAATTCGTCAAGACTTTCGTGTGGAGCATGGCGCTCTATGCCTCCGAGACTTGGAACCTTGGAAAAGTGGACCAGCGAAGAATAGAAGCCTTTGAAACATGGTGCTGGAGGAGAATGCTGAAGATTAAATGGACAGACAAAGTGAGGAATGAGGAAGTATATAGCAGAGCAGAAGAGGAGAGGGCCATATGGAGAACTCTACGGCAAAGAAGAAATAGATGGATTGGACATATATATTGAGGCACAATTGATTAATTAGGAATATAATAGAAGAAAAAATAGAAGGGAAGATTCCACGAAGAAGACCAAGAGACATGTACATAGGACAAATCAAGAAAGACGTAAAACAGAGGAGGTATCAGGGATTGAGGGAATTGACATTAAATAGAGTCGAATGGAGGGATGCAATAAACCAATCCTAGGATTGAAATACTGTTCATGATGAATCAAATGCGTATTTTTAATGATGCCCTTTTGCTAGGCATGGTCCATACCCAGCACTATTTTCTGGATATAACCCTTGGTTTTCTTATTAGGACCTGAAATCTCTGAAATTTCTTCATTAAAATGTCATGCTCCATCATATATTTACTTATTTAAGATATTAAAAAATGTCACAAAAAAATTGACCTAAAATTAAATTAGTGGACATTGGCTAGAGCAAAATAAACTAAGAAAGTCAGAGTGGAAGTCTTCATTAGTCATAAACGTCTTTTTCTACGGCACCATTCATGTCACGGCATGGATGTCATTGGAAATGAAATCTAATTTTTAACCCATTTTTATTTTAGATCCAGTTTACTCTACATTAGTACGCTCATAACTTATTTGGCATAGGCTGAGAGAGTATGTTTTGGCAGTTATAAAATATAGTATATTGACATAAAGGGGAACCTTCAACTCATATGTAGTTTGTTATTTGTTTCCACAATTCTCTGTTTATTAATAACTTAAGAATATATAAAGAAATACGTAATTATTTAAAATATTGTTAGTGTTTACTTTCTACGATTTTCTTAAATTGGCTTCCACGAAATGTGTTGCTTCAAGCGTTATATTGTGGAATATGTTTTTCCTGAATTGAGAAACCTCAGTCCTCTACCGTCCCATTCCATATTACTACCACTTCACACACCCTCGCGTTGCAATTTCCGACCACTATTAAATGTTTCCTTCCGAGGAACACCTGCATATATTTCCTCTAATTGATTGTATATCCCGTCTATTTCTTCTTGCCTATAATCGCTTCTTGGAATATAGACCTGAATGACAAGACTGGTTGGTTCAGCTTTGCGTTTACTAATAAAATTCAATCCATCTCCTGTTCTATTTTTACTTCGGTTCTTTCTGTCTTTTGTTCAATCATGCTCTTCCCCCAGCTATCTATATATCTTCACGTAACTCAATAATCTAAAAATCGCTATCTTTCCAGCTCACCCCGCACAGCCCTGATACAACTGTATTCCATCTCTCCACTTACCTCTTTATATTTTCTAACATCCCTGTCCTCAACATTGTCGTATTCTCGTAACCAAGTCTCTATTCCAACTGGATCGGTATTCTGTGTGTTCTTCTCTGCTGTTGCTCTCTGTGCGAGGATTACGTTTGATGACGACCGCAGAAGCTTAGCCTCTCCCGCTGCCATACACGACACACGACCCAGAGGACCGAGTCCCGTAGTCACCAGGATGCATGTCCATAATAGAATCCGTCATCATATCTTCGGATTCAAGGACTTTCTGACTACCAGTTTTAAAATTTTTGTGTTTGGTATTTGCGCTTTTGGTAGATTTGATAGTATTGTATTTGGTAGAAAAAATCTTAAAGTTTGTCATTTAAAACTACCTTATCTAAAACTTTTAATCACGATGATTAAATGTGGCGTTAGGTTTAATTGAAAAGAGCCATACCCTTCTGTTTACAATAATTCTGTCATAAATATAAAACCATAAACACAGTAATCAACCCGAAGGTCGGTTTAGTAGGTAGAGCTCACCCATGTACCAAGCCCGACGGCGTGTGAATATTCACACATCAGGGTAGGGGGGCCAGCTCCTTTCCCTACGCCGGTTATGGTTTCCCAGGAAAGATCTGGTACCCGAAAAATCAACTAGCTTGGGTGGAGCTGCAGGTGCCCAGAGTGCCTTTATATATATATATATATATATATATATATATATATATATATATATATATATATATATATATATATATATACATATACATGTGTATGTGTATACATATATATATATATATATATACACATGAACCCGGGACCCTCTGGCCAGCAGTCCAACGCTCTACCCGCTAGACCACCGCGACCCGCGTCATAAATATGATAAGAAGTAAATCGGCACTGAAAAAAATTTTTAAATGTTTTTCTCTCTTGAATGGAAAACCACTTCTTCTAAAATTATATAACACTCTTTGAAAATTAATATTTCAAAAGTTAGCGAAATTAAAGTTTGGACACTTTTAATACTAAAATATTTTCAAACCTCAATATTAAAATACTTAAGCAATAGTTTAGTTTGAAAACATTTTATGGGCCATTATGAAATTTTACTCTTAGTTCATATTTAAAGAAGCCAACAAACGTCATGTTACGGGGATTCTACTCACAGATCATGCTATTTCGGTGTTTTTGAAAACCACAAAACGCTCCTGAAAATATTTTTTTCTAAAGGGTCAACATGTCCTGAGATTTGCATCAAATTCCCAAAGGTCAAGGGCAATTCAAGTCCGAATACGCTGACAATGGTCCATACACATGATATATTTTTTATTTACTAACTAGAGTTTCTGGATCGCACTCTGGCATTGTTTCCTGGCGATGACACGCATAAAAATCCAACGGTAAATGAAAAAATGTAAGAGGAAAAACTAACTGTATGTTACCTCACCCGGATTAAATATCACCACGTGATGCCGGAACATGCACCTTATAATGGGTAGATGAGCTATGAAGTGAGA
The DNA here is from genome assembly GCA_037158775.1 of Hetaerina titia. Lineage (NCBI taxonomy): Eukaryota > Metazoa > Arthropoda > Insecta > Odonata > Calopterygidae > Hetaerina > Hetaerina titia. The sequence goes on from CM073771.1 coordinate 117,743,237, forward strand.
TTCATTGCCTTGGAAAGGCATAGAAATGGTTTCATTTTTAGAGATCCGGGAGAAGCGTTGAGCAAGCACATCCTAAGCCCCTTAACGCCGGAGAGTAACCAATGCGGATGGAGTCTATCACACAGACACCTCAAGCGATGTACACGTATTTGCGGCTCCTGTAATTCCAACTACGGAAGATCTGACGTATACAGTTATACTTACCTGAACTATTAGGGAATAAAACATTACTCCACCAAATATACGATGTCTGTCCAATATATACGCAAACCGAGCCCATAAAAACTTTATTTTACAAACTTTAGTCCACATCGATTTTGTCCCCTTCAAAGTCCTCTCCGTTCGTTGATATGCACTTATTCCATCTTCTTTTCCACTATTTAAAGCACCCTTGGAAGTCCTCGGCAATTAGACTTTTTAGTTTTCTCGTCGTTTCTTGCTTTATTGTGTCTACATCTTCCCAGTGATGTCCCCTCATCACATTTTTGCATTTTGGGAATAGGAAATGTCGCAGGGGGCGATAACTGGCGAATTGGGATGAAAATCAAGGATGGTGATTGAATTTTTTACCAGAATCAGCGAGGAATAAATGCTGAATGTGCAGGTGCATTGTCATGGTGAAGGGATCCATCGCCTTTAGTCAAATTTGGTCGCTCACGACGCACGCGATCTCTCAAACGCTTGAGAACTGTAAGGTACAACTAAGCATTTACCGGATGTTTTCTTCAGAGCATTATCACCGTAAACAGCTGTCAACATTTCAGTAATTTCTTGGTAACTTTTGCCGCACTTCACCGAAAACTTGATGTCCATTCATAGCTCCGTGATTTCGTCAATTGCCATTTTCAGCAAACAGTAAAAACAAGAACAACAGAAACTAACATAACCGGCACCATACGCACAGCTCGACGATACGCCAAGCACAGAAGGCTCATTGGATCTCAGGTAACTAACGCCGCTAGTGGGCGGGGCTATAGTCCGAGTCATGACCGCCAGATTGCACCAGTTCGCGTATTTATCGTACGTACTACGTATACTGTGTTATGTATAATCAAAGGGTATATGGTTAAAGCATACTCAGCTTGTCTCAATGATATGATATCATTAAAAATACATCAACTCATTTGTTTTTAAAGATATATTTTTGTTAAGTCCTTGGACGCTAGGTGGATTGCCATAACACTAACTTCTAATTTTAAATTGCTGTTCATAAAAGGATATTTAGGCTATGCATTGCGTAGATAGTACTTTAATAAAAAAAACCGTCTTGTTCAACTCTATCGTTCAAAATGCAGCCATTTTATATTCTCACACAAAGTCATCATCGAGTTTCCCTGTACCGCGTTCTAACCATTTCAAATGGCCAAATGCTTAGATTTAAACATTTAATGAAGTAAAATTTACTGAACTTTAAATTTAGGATTCTGAGCTCCCTTTTCAGTACCGCAAAATAATAGAAAGTGTAGCTGATGGAGTGTGCTAGGCTTGGGGCAATGACTAACTCACTATTCGTGAAGCAAACACGACTGACGTATCACATTTATTTTCATTTAAAGCTCTCCGTGCGCTTTAATGGAAGGACTTATATAAGCTCTATCCTAATGAAAAACATGAGTCATAAATTATCATGTGATTGCGTCGGTTTTAGTTTAAGGGTGTTTTGGAGGATCAGCAATACTATATTGCTTAGCAGTTTATGTTTCATGATTAAATAAAAATTTGCAATTTCCACAAAATGAAATAAATACGACCGATTTTTCAAGAAACTGTAACAGTAACTTTAACGGAGTCACCCGCTATGTGTGCATTATAATGCAACAATTTCAGAGAGTAAAAATCATTCGCCTTGACCGGGATTCGAACCCGGATCCCTCGATATCCGGCCGAGTGCTTTAACCACTTAAGCTTAAGTGGTTAAAGCACTCGGCCGGATATCGAGGGATCCGGGTTCGAATCCCGGTCAAGGCGAATGATTTTTACTCTCTGAAATGGTTGCATTATAAATACGACCGGTTTCAATGTAACTACGTCATCATCAGGTAACCTCAGAGTCCAGTATTTATGCTGAATACCAAGTAAGGGGCGGGTAGTGGAAAATGGGGGAAAGAGGGAGGGGAGGTGGAAGGCCACATGGGTAACTATGTGTGTGTGTGGGGGAGGGGAAAGGGGTGGAGAAGACAAAGTAACTAGGTGCGAAGACCTTCAAAGCCCGGAGAGATCGTCGCAGCTGGATGGAGGGGGATTTCCCGTTGGGGTGTGTCCCACGGAGCGGCGCCATACTCCTAGGGCCGTGGAGAAAGCGGGTGAGGTCGAAGGTTCTTCCCCGATGGTCATTGACTGGGCGCATGGTATCAATGCACAAAGAAACTCTGTGCACTAAGGGTAACAACTGGTAATTTGGGATCACTTGTATATTTTGGTCCCAAGGGGCATGCCCAAGCGAGGGTTAGCGGGAGGAGGACTTTTCCCACTTTCAAATTGCCGATGAGGGGGAGGGGGCGTAGAACCTTCCCTCCTGGTCCGTGAAGGAGGGTGGGGAGTCAGGGCTTCCCACATTGGTCGGGAAAGCATGGTTTCCGTAAGCACAGGAGAAGGGGGCACAAATCCTATGAATAGGGACAAGGGATCACATGTACGTCGTGGGAATGAGATGGAGAGGAAGGATACCTTGGTACGTGTCAAAAAAACCCCTGCCTGTCTGACCAATCAATGTAAATAGCTCCACTTTCACACTGAATTTCATACGCAACACTTTTACTAGTGCTTTCTAGAGGGTCTTTGTTTGAGCGTAAGGCTTTGGACAGAGTAATGGGGGTATAAAATGAAATGTGGAATTTGTCTTTGGGAAGCCTGTTAGCGATTTTGTGCGTCACAGTGTTATGGAAAGGAAGTTTACACCACTTCCAATCTAATGCTGTAGTGGCAGAAAGGGAGATGTTTAATTTGGACTTTGAGTGATGACTGTCACCTGATGATGAAATAGTTACATTGAAACCGGTCGTAATAAATTTTATTTTGTGGAAAATTGCAAATTTTTAATTAGTTATGATTTTCCACCATATCACGCCTGAAACGTCTCTTTTTATTTATGTTTCATAATTGAAGGATTTTTTTCGAGAGACTTTAAAAGTATAAGTGCTATTAAAAAAGCAAAAGGGAACGTACTACGGCCGAATGAATGCAATGAATACAAATTACCCAAAGCCGTACTCTTGGGGGCACTAGTTAGGGGACACGGGGGAGGGTGCAAAGAATAAGGATAACAAAACTGCACACACTCTCTCACTCCGGTATTTGCAGTGCAAATTGACCGTTGCAAGTCACAAACACACACGCACTCAGGGTTTACGGGGGAAAAAACCCCTCGCCAGGGACCACACACTCAGACAAGGCAAACAAAACCACACGCACTCCTTCACTCCGGTATATGCAGTACAAATTGACCGTCGCAAGTCGCAAACACACACGCACTCAGGGTTTACGGGGAATTTAACCCAACGGCAGGGACCCTTCACTCAGACAGACGTAAAGATAGAAAAAGTAAAGGAACGGCACGCACTCCCTCACTCCGGTATTTGCAGAGCAAATTGACCGTTTGTGAGACGCAAACACACACGCACTCAGGGTTTACGGGGAATTTAACCCAACGGCAGGGACCCTTCACACAGACTAGGAATACGGAAAGGGGGAAGTACACTGTGATGCAGTGTACGTGGGGAAAAAATAGTGCCGAAAAACCTGACACCAGGTGTTTCGCCTGCCAAGCAGGCCTCTTCAGAGAAGAATAATGAAAATTCGTCGGAGCCGAGATATAAGTAACGATGAGTAGGGGGGGGGGGAACCGGGGAGGAGAGAGGGAGGGGAAGGGTTGGTGATATAATTGGGAAAGAATGGGAAGGGGGATACAATGTATGGGTGCAAGGTTAGATACAATGTATGGGTGATTTGAGGCTCGGGGCGGGGGTTGGGGGGGAATTGAGTGGGTTAGACTGGGCCGTTTATGACCGTAGGTGAAGGGAAGGTCATGACTCAGGAAGGGAAAGGGAAAAAAGAGACGAAGATATCGGACCGTTGTCACTGTTTATGAGTTTTCCTTCCGATTTTTGTATGTAAAGACTTTCATAACAGTCGAGTAAATGATTGGGCACATGTTTTATTAGCTGTAGGTCTTCAATTGTGATGTTGTGTGAGTTATCGTGCATGTGTTGGGCGACTGACGATTTGTTAATGTTTCCCAGCCTGTAACAAGCAGTGTGTTCTTTGAAGCGTGTGCGAATGTTTCTGCGTGTTTGTCCGATATAAGAAAGATCACAATGTGGGCAGGAGATTTGGTAGATTCCGGATTTGTCTAAGGAGATTTTTCCGGATTTGTCCTTAGACAAATCCGGAATCTACCAAATCTCCTGCCCACATTGTGATCTTTCTTATATCGGACAAACACGCAGAAACATTCGCACACGCTTCAAAGAACACACTGCTTGTTACAGGCTGGGAAACATTAACAAATCGTCAGTCGCCCAACACATGCACGATAACTCACACAACATCACAATTGAAGACCTACAGCTAATAAAACATGTGCCCAATCATTTACTCGACTGTTATGAAAGTCTTTACATACAAAAATCGGAAGGAAAACTCATAAACAGTGACAACGGTCCGATATCTTCGTCTCTTTTTTCCCTTTCCCTTCCTGAGTCATGACCTTCCCTTCACCTACGGTCATAAACGGCCCAGTCTAACCCACTCAATTCCCCCCCAACCCCCGCCCCGAGCCTCAAATCACCCATACATTGTATCTAACCTTGCACCCATACATTGTATCCCCCTTCCCATTCTTTCCCAATTATATCACCAACCCTTCCCCTCCCTCTCTCCTCCCCGGTTCCCCCCCCCCTACTCATCGTTACTTATATCTCGGCTCCGACGAATTTTCATTATTCTTCTCTGAAGAGGCCTGCTTGGCAGGCGAAACACCTGGTGTCAGGTTTTTCGGCACTATTTTTTCCCCACGTACACTGCATCACAGTGTACTTCCCCCTTTCCGTATTCCTAGTCTGTGTGAAGGGTCCCTGCCGTTGGGTTAAATTCCCCGTAAACCCTGAGTGCGTGTGTGTTTGCGTCTCACAAACGGTCAATTTGCTCTGCAAATACCGGAGTGAGGGAGTGCGTGCCGTTCCTTTACTTTTTCTATCTTTACGTCTGTCTGAGTGAAGGGTCCCTGCCGTTGGGTTAAATTCCCCGTAAACCCTGAGTGCGTGTGTGTTTGCGACTTGCGACGGTCAATTTGTACTGCATATACCGGAGTGAAGGAGTGCGTGTGGTTTTGTTTGCCTTGTCTGAGTGTGTGGTCCCTGGCGAGGGGTTTTTTCCCCCGTAAACCCTGAGTGCGTGTGTGTTTGTGACTTGCAACGGTCAATTTGCACTGCAAATACCGGAGTGAGAGAGTGTGTGCAGTTTTGTTATCCTTATTCTTTGCACCCTCCCCCGTGTCCCCTAACTAGTGCCCCCAAGAGTACGGCTTTGGGTAATTTGTATTCATTGTATAAGTGCTATACTTAAAAATAATCGCATGGATGCATATCCTTCCCACCGTTTACTTTTGTAGCAATAAAGTCAAAAAGTCCTGAAACTAGGTTACTTCAGGAAAATTATCCCTTTGGAAAAAATTTCTTCCATATTACCCTCATACTTTGTATCTTTATTTTGACTTAGTTGTGCATGCGCATTGTGTCAATTACCCTCCCCTGTTCCAGGGACTGACAGTAGTCCGAGCCATTCGGCTGTGGAAATGCGCCCACCACGAGCCAAGGTAAGAGCAGATGGAATAAAAACAATTTCAGACCTCTCTCGAAATTTTCTTCTACGTGGTCAGCAAGAATGATAAATGATCGCCTTGGCTCCCGTAGGAGAGGTGAAAACTTAATTTTGACTTTTAATGTGGTTTCCCGCGTGGTATGTCGACAATTATTTCCTCATTTGAACTGATAATTGTATCCAGGAGAGCTTTCTTCACCACCAACCAGTTGTCTTTTTATTCATAATGGAGAAAGTTTACGGCAGGGTTTAGTGGTACAAGACGGATGAAGTCCTTAAGACCGATAGGGATAAATTTTAAGGTAACAAGAGGAGTTTTTACATTTGCATCCAGGTGAGTCCTAAAAATTCGGATAGGTACTTTTATATTGTTCTAACACAGAGGAAAAGGGAGTTCCCCAGGATTCTGTTTGGAGCACGAAAATTTTTGCGATTGACGATGCAACGAAGTGCATCCAATGTATCAGAATCCATGTTCCACGACTAATACAACATTGTTTTGATCTGCGATACTAGTCGGTGCGACCATACTCCCGCAAATGACCTTGGACAAGTCACTTGGTGGTCCCGAGGGAATAACTTTAGGTTCGCTACGAAGGAAATGAAGCGTGTGCATTTTCACCACTTCCGGGTACACCATGTACCTCCGATTCTGTGTCTGTTTGGGAAGGATTTCCCTTGCGTCGATTTGATCCATTTCCTAGGCATGATATTCGGCCAATTCGGTGAAAACATTATAAACTTTACAATAGATAAATATTTTACGTTTTTCAAGCCATTCGACCGGAGTGTAGGTCATGATTTATATCAAACCTTGCACTTGGTCATCCAAGACTTGTTCAACCCTTAAGCACCGGGACGAAAAACGCATTTACGACCGCTGACAATAATTCAAAATAGCTGGATGCAGATGGTCGTCGGTGCCAGGGGTCAGCCAATGTCTGAGTGGCCATCATTGAGCAACACTTGCAGAAAAACACTGAGGTACAACTTTACTGCCTGTCATTTTTAATATGAGGACTCATTCATGCTTTAGTATTCTTCGATAAACTCTAATCTCTAAGATATTTTAATAGATAGACCAGTGTAACAAGGTCTCCTAAAATATGCTTCCATTAATTTATGGTCAAGCCTTCTCTTAAACACATGAGCTGATGTTTACTCTCAGTGAGCCCTAGCCAGTCTTCATGATTGACACCTCAACCAGACATAAACTCACTATGGCACTGGATATCATGGATTGCTGAAGTTTGAGTGTCAGCGATTATTCAATTCCTGATGAAGAACTCTGATCATATTCTCCACATGCACCAACTGATCTTTACCAGATGAGCACATGCTATAGTGATTGCATTGCAGAGTTCTCGAAGTAAAGGTTGATGCAATCTGTATAGTTTACATACCTGAACTCTTTGCCATTAAAATGGGTCAACTACAATGCTACATCATTATTCCTTGTTTTTTGCATTCAATGAATTATCCAGTTTTTTCCTAAACTATTCCACAACTCCAATTATTAGGATATTCAGTCCTCTATTTTACTCATTGATAAGAAAAGAATATTGTTCATGTAGATTATCTTGCCAGTTAGGAATAAATGGAATCAAAAAGGCTGACTGAAGATGTCTAGAATGATCAATGCTAGTGACTATATCTCAGGGATGCATTGAAAGCTATGGCTCCCCATAAAAACAAAGTAATCATGGGCATTGTTAAATAATAATTGTAATAAGCTGTAGAACATAAAACTTTGACTAAAATTAACCCACTTTCGACAGTAAGACCGATTCTTTGAAAGCCTAAATGAGGGAGAATATTTGGAAGAAAGAGATTCAAAATACTTTTCTAAGTGATTGGCTGTGCGGAAAATAAATTTGTTGTTGAGCAAAAATTCTAATCTCATTAGAGAGCATTGAAATTTGGCCACATTTTGACTAAAATCTGTTTAATGAAATTGACTTGAATGGCCAAAAATCCTGCCTGACCGTCAATGGACCCATGACCAAAAAACCATATAATATTCCAGTACTATATATTCATAACCACGCTCTGCTACTATATATTCAATGACTCTTAATGATATTACGTATAGCATGTATTTATTTTCTTTTTTCAGCATAAGTAAGTGCAGCTTGAAAATTCTTCAACCATCATTCTGTTAGTTTATTTAACATTTAATGTTTTCAATTTAGATGCATTAGCTTAACAAAATTACAGGAAATTTAATTATATTTTACATCACCTCTTCTGAAACTAAAGTGGTATTTTAAGCCAGATTCAATTGGACCTCATGTTATTGATTGATTTTTCTTTATTTTGGAAAGTAGATTCAGAAGATATCAGCATAGTAAAAAGAGGAAAATAGTATCAGCAACAACTCTGCAATCTTCTACAAATGTTGAAGTTTATGGTTGGAGAAATATCACTGGTGTTGGCAAATGGGCATATGTTAAAGTTTTTACTTCTCAACTTGAAATTGAACTAAAATGACCAAGTATGTCACCACGGTCGCAGCCATCTGTAAAATAGAGAGTAATTTTTAATCCTTTTCTCAAAACTGAAAAGAAAAAAATTCCAAAAGCTTTAACTTTTTACCCATGTACTTCTTCACATAAATGTGCTTTTATTTTTTAGTGCTGCCAAAGAAACAGTGGTAAAAATGGAATTTTCATTATCCAAATGAGAAGATTCCTGTTTTATTTGAAGTTTGATTATGACTCGTATGTAGTTGATATTATGCAAGTACCAAGAAAGTCAAAAGTCTGAAAACAATGGGATTTAATAAATAAATTGACTTTAAGAAGTGTTGTATAATTCCTCTTTCTTGGTTTTCAGTTTTCCCCAATTCATTCTAAGTCATTTAGCAGTCATGGGATATCAGTAGTTTTTTTATGAATTTCACACTAAATTTGCCATATCATATTCAAAACAATTCTCAAATTTTAAAGTTTTCATGCATTCTGAATATATATTTCATTTCAAGAATATAAATCATTGTTTTCTTAGATACAATCCAAGTGCTAACGTTTATTATAAGCTTGAAAGGTATAAGTATCACCCTAAAACTCTCGTGATGCCATAGAAACAATATGAAACTTTTGTTTTTTTATTTATTAGAAAAAGTTATTCACTTGCCATTCCACACACTCAGTTAATTCTCCTCACTATTCTGTCAATAAATTACACTTAATCTGATATTGATTCTGTTTATCATTAACAATTTGGATGCATTAATTCCAAGTTGATTCACAGGAAATTGCAAATGGTAATACTTAAATGAACATAATTACCGATGTAAGTAATCTGTTGTCCAAGGGGAAGAATCCACAAGCAGTAAAGTGAGTCTTTCCATGCAGCAGCTGGAGAGAAAAGTGGTGAAGCTGTAAGGTGAATGATTATCGCATTATTAAAAAATAATACTCATGCGAACATGATATTTTGCCATTAGAGGGAACATTCACTGAAATAGTTGTTGGAAATGAAGCATAAATTATGTTTCTAACCACCACTACTTTGTTGAAAACTAAAAGGAAGTGGATAGGGGATAGAAAAATATTTACCCATAACATTTCACGCATTAATTGAGGGTGGACTAACTGTAAAGACTGGTGTTTAATGAACCCCCTCCCAAAGCCCTGCTACATTTCTAGTATTCAAGTAACATCATATGCCAAATAAATAATTTAATTGATATACACTATTTTTTTAAAGCTGCACCCCTATTGCCTATCTCCTTCATTCAGTCTAGCATGCTAATTCTTTCCATCTTGTTTGCAACACATTCTCCTCTCAATCGTAGATTTCTTCTCCTACCACTCATCAATTCGGACAACTTTCTTTGAAATTCTGTCAATTAAAACTTTCCATCATCGTGGAAGGCTGTTCAGGTTTTCCACTGGTTCAGGTTCTCCATCAAGGCTGATGTTTTGAAGGACGAGTCATCCATCATCTTCAGGGCATGAAGGCGATGGACGACTCGTCTTTCGAAACGTCGGCCTTGGTGGAAAACCCGAGCATCCTTCCACGATTCCATATGCCAGGAAAGCCTGCGATCATTCTTTCCATCATCCCCTTAAATACTCAGCATGTCTTTCTTTGTTTTTATTTCAGTTAGTTTCACTACTTTCAACCTCTGCCACAGTCAACTTTCAAATGCCTCTGATCTATACTTATTTTCTTTCCTAAATGATTAAGCTTTTGAACTAAAAAAAGTAATTAGTGAATCATAGTACATGTTAGACTTCATGTAAAAGTTTTCACTAGTCCCCTTTTACATTGTTATCTATGATTCTTGTCATCAGCAAAGTTTATTTGCCAACTCTATTCTATTTTTAACGTTCTTGCTACTTAACCTCCATCTTCTAGCACACATTCTACATAAATAAACTGATCTACTTGCTCTAGCATGTACCCTCAAATTTAATTTTTGTCTCAGCCACCCTCTTTTTGGAAAGCTTCATTAAATTTATTTTTTCTCATTTATCCAATGCCATACCTATCACACTTATTTTTTATGCTTTCTGTAATTATTGCAATCCCTTGGCTGACTGACTATAAGCTTCATGAACCATAAACCTAAGTGACTTAATCTGTTCCTCATCATTTTCCTTCCTCTGTTTTCTATCTTCCCTCCTTACCAAAATTTGTTTTAATTTCCAATTAATTTTATTGCTTCCCTTCTTATTCACACCCACATCTCCAAAGCCTCCATTTCATCCTCGCTCTCTTGCATTAAAGATCAAGTTTTGGAGATATACTGCAGGGCTCCATATCCAGGCTAGCATTTTTACCCGTCACCTCCTTCCTCCTAATAATTATTTTTTACTTACATGTAATTCCAGTTTTCTCATTATGTCATTACTAATTTGGACATATTTGTATAAATAATTCAAAATACATTGCCTCAACCTACTAATTGTAGTTCATGCCATTTTAATATTAAATTTATCCTTCATATTTAATGAGTACTTATTCTCTAATCATCACATGCCTTCAAACTGGTTCTTCAGTGACCTCAGCCGTATTTTAAAAACCTTGGCTAGAGAGCTAAAGAATTCATCTAAGTGGCTGAATGCCATTGTCTTACCTCATTCATTCCCTTAACCCTTTAAGAAGTTTACAGGCAATGCAAAATTCAACTTCTTTACATTTATCATTGATAGATGGGCACCTTTATTCCTCCGAATGTCATATCTTAGCCGAGTTAAACATGATAAGAGGCCAATTGAATAAATTATTTCACACAATTAAATAATAAAATTTTTTCTCATTAGTTAATAATTATTCAATTCAATATGAAACTTTCCCATGCAATATTTAACCCTGGATTTTTTTTACCATGCTCAAATTCAGCATAGTTGTTATTTAAAGCATTTCATTAGGAATACCATTTTCATTTGATAAATTAATTTAATCAATATTGTTTAACCTTCAGTCATAACAAGTGTTAATTTTAGAAAAAAATTATCTCACGGAGAGTAATTGCATTTTACTAATAATTAGACCAAAGCTACTGCTAGATATTTATTTCATCACACATATTGTATCAATGCAGCATGACATTTCAAATGAATTAACAACACTCACCTCCCTCCTGGCCTCAATACTCTTAATCTTGAGAAGTGCTTCTGTTACCAACATTTCAGTCTTGTCAGCCTTCCAATATGATGAAGTTTTAGGCATGATATGAAATTTGAACGAAAAAAAGGGTTGCACTGTCTTAGAATGGAAATAACTATCCACTTCCAACTAATTACATTATTTTAAACTTGTTTAATGGGTATGTTACAGGATATAATCAATAAAATATATGGTCAATTTGAATATATCATTTTTATGGTGGTTATTTTTAGCCCAATGAAATACGAATTATTGTAATGAGCTAACATATGTAAAATAGCAAATTATCATGAATATTCAGATGCGCAGTATGGTAGTAGCCAATTTGAAAAATATCAGCACTATACATTACCAGTTATCACTCTACCTGTCCTTTTCATTGATATGGTTGACCAGTGCAATGACCCCAGGCTCGGAATGTCTATGAAAATCTTTGCATATTGGAAATGGGAATTACCTTTTTGGTTACTCATTTCATAGTTTGTGCTGGTGTCCAGATGAATATTGAAGGCAGTGAATCTAGGATATACATATTTAGCATACGAGGGTCACAGGATATGAGAGAAAGATTGGGGTCTCAGTGGAGTTGAATCAATTATCTGATAAAGGAGAGGGAGAGCCATTAACTTTTGGCAGATCTACAATCTAGACTGCAGAAATAATAAGGATGATCTGCGGAAAATAATATGATCCAGCCCATGATGGTCTTGTTTTCACGGTGCACATGTAAGATTCCTAGTATTCCTAGTGCTCACCAAAGAAAGGTTTTTTGATACAGTATCTAAGATGTTTGTAAATCACTTTTATCCAATCAAAACCCAATCTCATCTTTTTAATTCACATCATAATTTTGTCTATTGGGTGAGTTATTTTTATGGAGAGGATGGTGTCCGAGTGGAAGATTTCATAGAATCATAAGAAGGTGGAGGACTATAGGGCAGATGGCTGGACCGCCAAAATTTAACATTGCAAAAGTAAAGGCCAAGAGGAAGTGCAAAACAATTTCTAGGGTCTTTGAATCCGAGTATTTACTAACATCATTGGAAAAGCGAGGTTTTGGAAAGTTTCCTCACCTTCACCGAGGTC